>JAWQRO010000218.1:0-48210 GCA_033557835.1 Helochares maculicollis
TATATATATAGTTTCAAAGCAAAAGAACCATTCGAAATGGACTTTTTATATAATACTTTTGTTGCTAAAATTGCAATCTTTTAACAATATTTTCGGCAGAGATGCTGCAGAATGAAGAATTACCATGAATAATACACTTATGCGTAGTTTTAATTCGATTATAAAGCAACAAATCCGGAGTTCGAATCTAGCTCGGAATTTTACATTTTTTGCTACTATTGATTTTAAATCCTATTTCTTATTCTGGTAGAACTAATATAATTAATAATGTGACATTCACTTACTGTTTAGGAAAAATTAAGCGTTATTATAAAATTATATTAATAGCGAATAAAATAATATATTTAGAAAATTTTATGCATGCCGACTGTGACTATAAAATTATAAGCATGTATACATTCGGCGTCGATTCTTTGCTTGTCGGTTTCACTTGTTACATTTCCGTATTACTATACGAAGTATAGTAAAAGGAAAGTATCGGGCTCATGAAAAAATTCTACCTCGAGATTTAGAGTGCCCCTGAACCCAGTTTAACCATTTTCGGCACGTATGTATGTGTGTGTGTGTGTGTCGGTGTGTATATGTAAACATGATAACGGTCAGACGGATTGCGGTGGAGCGATGAAATTTGGTATACAGCTATTATCGCAACATTTTAAATCCGTATCAATTTTGGGGGATGTAGAAGCACCGGAAGTACCTACACCTACACAGTTTTGATTTTGTTTCAAGTAAAGTAGTCTTTAAAATTAAGCTATCAGATTCTTATTTTGTGCACATCTTAAATATCACAAAAATCTTATAGATACGAATTTTTAACATGATCGGAGCACCGAAAGTGCTATTTTTATAAATTTGAAAATTCCAAGTTGAGTATGTCTTGGAATAAAACATTTTACAAAATTGTTTCAAAAATGGTGAACATTGTAAATATAGCACTAACAAATACTTCTGTGTACATTTTAAACCCGAAAGGAAGATTTAGTTATGAATTTATATTACAAAATTGAACTGTGATTTTAGCTATGAATTCACACTTTAAAATTGAGGCCTAAACAAAAGGTGTTTAGAAGCGTTCAAGTATACATTTTTTTTTAAACAAGATATTGCACATTACATAAAGTAATATTTAAAATATTCTGGATTTATATTTATTGAAAAAGAATTGAATATTTCTTATGAAGATAAGAATGTATTGAATATAGGCACTGAAGCATATGAAAATTGAAACCTTTATTTTTATGTCGTACATATTTTTATGCGAGAATATTGAGTGAAGACACTTCAGGTTTTTTAATTTCGTTATAGGAACAAAAACGCATCTACCACATTATATTGCTTGCACTACGATTATGCCTCTTCTTCTATTCTTATTTATTACTATTTATATTTATTGTTAAATATTATTTATCACTTTCCTATGTTCGGTGGTACAATTCTCCTTCTATTTTATTGCTGTCTTGTTCTTGCCATCCTTGGCATTCAGTAATTTTGTAAAGTAGGCTGCCAATACTCGATTTATGCTTAAGTCGATTACTATTCTGCCCCCATTCTTTCAAAGGCGATTGATCTAAGTTGGTACCCAATTTTAATTTTCTTTATTTTTATGAAAAAGTTTCGCACCTTTTTAAGCTGTATTTTCATTTCATCTATTTTCTCTTTCAGATATTTTCTTTTACTTGCCAAGTATTGCTTCTTCCATTTATTAATATATTCTCGATGTCTCTTCTACTTTCAGCAGTTTCCTCACTTAGCTTCTCTCACATCAGTTCCCTTTTTTGTTAGATTCGTAATCATACCAATTGCGTAGCTTGAATTATCTGTTCTCCTAAGACACTTTTCTTCTTCATAATATAATCTGGCAATACCTATAGAAACCTTCAATAGATTATTTCTTTGTTTCACGCTTTGCTTTACAGTGCTTCAATTGATTTTCACTGCCGTATCGTTAAATGTGCAGCATTGCATTTTCGAAAATTAGCTGCATAAGTTTACTGCCTAGCAGGATCTATGTTGTATCCTGGATCCCGAGAAATTCTTCTTTAGATATTGTACTTCTCTCTATGCTTTACTTGAATGAAGATATTTCCCTTGTTTCTTGAATTTTATAATTAATTTTTGTCTTCTTATTTCCCTCTCTAAAATTTTTATTTGTTTTCTCTGCCTGTCCATTGCTTCTTTCAGAACACAAATTTTCCCTCTTCACGCCCTTTATCTCCGTGATCAAGACATTCATTTGTGATATTTATATTGATGTACCTTGTAGTCGAGACCCACAACATGTGCTCACTATAGTTCAACCGCACGCGCCAGCAGCACATTCTATGACCGAAACTGCTCGTTAATTCTGACTAATTATTAAGCTATGTTGTATGCAGCCGTCTTCAATGGTTGCCAGAATACAACCTCCCAAAATATAATACCTAAATATTTATAAAGCTATAATCGAACTCATGTTAAATTAAAATATAACCATCCTGAAAACTGAAGAATTATCGCAAAAGTATAGTCTTAGTTATTCACTAGATTTATTTAGTAGTTACAAAGAGCCTTTAAGTCATAGGCTTTGGCTTACTAATTGTCAAAAATTATTTTTAGCAGAGACATTATAAACTGGTGTTTGTAAACTTGCTTAGGCGACTGCGTGGCTAAATATAGTAGAAATAGAAAGGTGGATAGAAATACAACGGGGATTCCGTGCAATTTAATTGCAGTATTAACAAAATTTTATTACTCAAATGGTTGCGTCAAAAGAACGCTAAGGTATCGGCAAGACCATTCATATTAATAAATACAATTTTGACGATGCTCGAAAGAGAAAAATAAATGTTTTTATCAATTACAAGCTCATAGTAATTTTCAATCAATTAAAATGATTGAAGACAATGATTTTGCAAAACTGCCATTTTTAACGACAAAGAACTGTTTCGTGCACTGATATTTAATAGAACTTAATTCAAAAACATTAGAAGAGATCCGGATTGGTGCAATATTACCCTGGAGATTCGTACGAAGACCGCTATTCATACACCTACGTTGGCCTTAACCCAAAAACGAAATTTAATTAAACTTCCAAGTAATACATCGTAAATTTTGAGAGATTGGAATGCCTCTAGATAAACTTTTTTATAATGTGGAATGTTTGAAAGCGCCAGTAGAGGTGTTTATGTTTCGGAAATAACTGGAGTTTTTCTACGAAAAAGAAGAGCAAATAGCCTATATATATTTGTACGCCGTCTCGGTTTTATTAAAATAAATAATTGTAATCGTTTATACAACTATGCAAGGTTTTCGGTTTTTAATTGTACAAGGTTGAGCAAAAACACTTACCTCTAAATATTCAGCTATATGTTCACAAGCATCTTCTAATTGGTTTTCATCTAAAATTACATCGAACATCTCGGGTGGGCATTGAGCTAATTTTTCAGATGCTACCATTTGTACATTTAAGTGTCGTGCTTGACTTTTACCCCTGGATTTTATTAATCTTTGTAAAACCTTCACAGAAAACGAAGAAATTTAGAGCAATATAAAACCAGAATAATCAACTTTATAAATAAAAGTTGGGTCCATAATAAAACTAACAAAAGCTCAATATGCAAATACTTCTTAGATCGTCAAGTATGAAGTTTGTTAATAAAATGGCAAAGTTGGTTTGTAATGTTTGTATTGAAAGCTATCTTATTTGTATGAGTATGCACCCATATTTTGCCATTTAAACCGTAAGTTGTTTGGACCTGTGGTATAAAAAAAATAGTCAATAGTCAAATGTTAAGTAAAAGTCTAATAATCATATATTAAAGTTGACAATATTGTTAGCTGCTAGTTTCATCCTTGACGACCTGATATATTTATGAATTACGAAATTAATACTCACTTTAGGACTAGTAATTTTAAGATATACAATTGTAGGAGCTAAGGAGGTTTTGGCAAGTTGTGAAGGATGGTTTATAGTATCACAATCCAACACTACAAGCTGCAAAGTTCGCGCTAATTCGAATATCCTTTCAATTTCCGCTTGAACTTCTTGCAGGCAAGTGGAACGAGTGTTGGAGCGTTCCATAATTGCCCGTCGCGAAGGGTTATTTAAAAGAGAACGCTTTGCTAAAGAAATATCAGCCATTACTCTTGTAATTATAATTCTGAAAAGGACAATAAAGACGCATTAGCAAATGAGATGTCTCTGGCAATCATATTAAAAGCACTTACTTTCCTTCAAATCTATGTTTTAAAAAATCAAATAAAGCTTTTTGCATCATATCCGTAACTTCGTAGCCTTTTAGCGAAGGTCCAACTAAGACTACAGGTCGCATGGATGGAACAACGTCATAAGGTGCTGTTGTTTCTTGTTTCTTAAAAAAAGGCTTCTTCTTCTCTTTGGCGGGTGGTGTCGTGAGTGATTTACCTGACCTTGGGTTACCCAATGAATCAGATTCATCTCCTATAAGAAATCAAAAATAAATATAATACCACTAAGATTCTTCGAGAAAAAATTTAAAGAAATAGTAAAATCACTCTACAAGTCTGCTGGCGGCCTACTTCTACGGCCTATAGTAGCAACCTACTTTCTACTCTTCTATTTATAGCAGGAAAGGCTTCAGGTTCGGTCCTGGGGTTGCAGAGGATGTGCATGGATTGGAAAAGTAGGACGTTTTTATATAAAGACTTTTCAATCACGTGTTTAACCAACCATGCTGGGCCATGGATAAAACTATAGAAATTATACTTAAATGAAGCTAGTGACTAAATTAATTGATAGGTGGTTTGTGTGTAAACTACTTTTCTAGCAGCCAACGAACGCGCGTGAATGCATGATTTTCAGCCAATTATTCCAAAACTAACTTCAAGAAATTTGATTGGAGGGTGAGAATAAATTGTATAAATGTACTGTAAATTAAATTACAATAAAACAAAGGTGCGATTAATGCAACAATTCTAAAAAGCAGCAAAAATAGTTTTGTCCATGGCACTGATCATCTTTATTTAAAGCTTAATGTAAACCCTTTCAGGTAAGGTGCAAAGGAATTTCCGTGATTTTAAATAAGGCATCTCTTTCCCATTGCAATGCGTGAAGTTCGTTTGCACTTATTTCGACCTTTGCGTTCTTGAGACTTAAAACAAATAGTGACCAATAAGACAACATTTATTTAATTAATTTTTGTGTTATTTTTATCGTTTAGTTGTTGTGTGTGGACAGGACATACCAGGCGTAGGAGGGGTGCTACCTCTCGAAACATCGTTACCAGCTGCCCCTATATTTGAGCTCGAACTTGTCTTGCTTGAGTATAGTTTCGTGGTCCTTGTTTGGGACTGCTGTATTCTCAGGTTCTCTAACTTTACGGGAGAAGGAATGAAACCAACGTCACAGCCTTCTTTTACTAATCTTCCTATCCACCAATTGTTGTCATATTTTTCCTGAGAGAAATCAAAAGAGCATTAAACTATATTCCTGCAAATTACATATTCTACTTGTCTTAATTGTAATTGTGCTGACCTTTATATGTAAAAAGTCCCTAACGTCAAAAGATATTGCGTAACCATGAACTGGAGAGTCGTCGTCTAACGACCCATCGTACGCTACGTTCGTACGAACGGCGAATGCTACTGGTTTAGTCTGAAATATTGGAGAAAATTGTGAAAATTAATGTTCAATTGCGGAAAACAGATGGATTAGTGAAGAAGAACTCAACTTACTCTAGCTTTTTCCAGCTGGCTGAGCGCTTGGCGTTCCTTCTCCCGTCGAAGAGTTTCTTTTTCCTCGTCCAGCGACAGATCCGAAGAGGGCTGCGAATAGTTTGAGTCAGCTGAGCCCTGAAAATAGAAATTAAATTAGTTTTCTGAACAAAAAGGCCTCGCCGAAAAAGTTCGAATCGAGCTCGCTAACTTCAAATTGCAAAGTCTAATTTTCCGAAACCAGTGCAGATGACTCTAAGATGAATTCGTGATAATGATTTGCCATTCAAGATGAAATTTATACCAAATCTACTAGAATGAGACTTTTAACCCTATTGAAAAATTACTGACATCGTTTCAAATTACTACCTATAAACAAATTTATTGAGAAACAATCTGTAATGATATTTTTAATGAGCTACTACGTTTTGTACGTGAGTGGTAAGTCTGACAATGGCATTAACCACGCTACTTGAGATGACTAACTAAGTGAGCAATTTCAAGTTGTGAAGAATAAGATGATCTGGGTAAACGGTTTCACAAATGTAGAATTATTTAGAATTTTCACTTTGGATATGTAATGTGTAAATAATATTTCAGTGCGTTTGTAGTCCATCAAATATGGACAGTCAAGAGCATAATTGGTGGCGGTAATTTGGAGCGATGAACAAGCCCTTTTATTCCTAGTTTCGCACAAACGTTATGATTGTGTTACGAAATCAACTTTGAAGCTTATTTCAAAATAAATGTCTATTGTTGCTGAGATATTTCAATATTCTTCGTAATAACTTCAAATAAAAATGTTTAATTAAATCAAAGTCCATACCGATGACCAATGTTCATTTTGTAAGTCACAGCTTTGACCCCCAGACGTCTCATTTTTCGCTCGAATTTAATTTTCCAACAGTCACTAACAAAACCTAACACATTAGCTTGGCTTCAGCGCATCCTTACTTTTGATCTTGTTAATCTTTATTCAGTATTATTCTACTTCGAGGGAAAATGTTTCTTAAAATAATGATATAGACTAAATGATGTACGCGAAAATATTAATAGATAAGTGTTCTAAAGCATCAATTTTGAAAACGTTATAATTCTTTTGACCACACTTCAAAAAGATAAAAGCGGTTGGAATTAAATTTTCCAGGAAAAGCTGCAATTATATTTACTACTATTAACACACACGTACTATTTTAAATATAATGGAGTTTTATGAAACAGATAGTTCAAACAAAAGTGAAAATAACCTAAATTTGATAATTAATGCCACGGGTAATGAAAACGAAATACAGTGCTGGGAAGTATCTGCTATTTGTGCAAAAACGATGATTAAAGTAGTGGACCAATTTATTTGTGCTATTTAAATTAGATAATTAAATTTAGAAAGTTGTTAAAAATCATTTATTACTATTTTAAAATGATTTGCATATTTTTAGTTACTATGACAAACTAAACAAAATAAATTTGAGAGCAAACAACGGTAGGCTAAATAGCAAAGCTATTTTCATATTAAATAACCTATAGTTAGGCTACACTGTGGCAAGTGATATATGTAGGTATTTCAAGAAGATCGTTCCAATGAATTTACTTGGGAACTAGCTATTGGTAAACTTTAGGAAAAATAATTTTAATGAGGCATATTTTCATCTAACCAGTGATGTTAAATAGTAAAATTGCCAAATTTAGGGATTCGAAAATCCATAAGATCCTCAAGTTAATAGTGTGGATGTTGAAGAAATGTGGTTTCAACATGAAAATTCAACATATTGCCGATGAAATCATGTAATTATTATAAGAAACATTATTATATATGGTTGTGTCTCCTCGAGATGAGGGGTCTCATACATGGTATTTAAACTGTACATCCTGAAACTACAAACAATTGAAGACCAAATATTGCTCATATTTCCCAACAATTATGTCAAAATATTTAAAACACTTCATGAAAAAAGTGAATTGTACCCAAATGGCAAAGATTTTTTACATTCCACATAACTTCAATGACTCCACTTTCTAAATCTATGAAAATATCAGATATCAAATAAAACCATGCAATTTATTAAGAATTTAAAATGGATTTTACAACAGTTTTATTTATTCAAAATTTAATAGCTTAGCATAAAATTGATTTTGTTAAGATTATCAGAGTCTAAAACTACTTAAAACTCAAAACTTTTTCTTTTATAATATTTCTTCTATATCAGACAATGCCATACTTAAATAAATCAGATCATGTTACTGCTAATCTTGTGTCGTAGCATCGACTGGTTTTATTTGAATACATTTTTAAATAAAATTGACAAATCATTCATACAAACAAATTATGAAATGATTTATTCCACAAAAGGATTTTAAAACCAAAGCAATAAATACATCATTCAAAGTAATTATATTAATTTAAAAGTCTAAAATCGCTTTAAATATTTTATCATTTTTTATGAATTAGCTGGTAAGTGGTATTATTAAAATTGTATTTGAAACTTGGCTCGCATTACTTTTTTGTAATCGAATTAATATAGAAGTATAGTTTGGTTGTATTTTTATCTAGAATCCAGTAAACAAATAAAATTAATACTCCACATTTGTATTATATTAACCAAAGCATCTTTCTGGAAGTATTGTGTGCAAAAGTGCAATTTTTGATAAAAATAAATAGTATTTTATTATGATCCACTTAGATGTAATTGCATTCTGACGTGCCGCATTTTGTTAAACTGTAAATGTATACTTATTTATCACAAATTCCGTTTATTCCATTGCGTTGTGCATTTTATTATGTGCGAAATATAATGCAGAAGTGTTAAGTCGTAAGTAGACGCAACTACACAATCGAATTCAAGTCTGTGATAAATGTACTTTCATAAATAGTAAAGCCTTTTACAAATAGTTTAAATAACTTAATTCCATTATACACTACAATGCAATTTGCTTGAGGCGCTCTCTTCTTTCCCAAAACAAAATATATGCAACATTTTTGCTCTTCTTTTTTGATGACAGCATTACTACTACAAAATAATGAGCAATTACTGTAAAACGCCGAAAACAGTAATATTTTCTCTATGATTTTTTGTTACACACTACCACACAATATTCTTTTTGGAAATATTAGATCAATGCACAACATTCCAGTGCAAAATCTTCATATCTATATTTTGTTTAATTCAAAGAAAATTTACACTGTTGAACATTGTAGGCTAAAACTCATCATCCTTTACAATTCTGCGATTCCAAACTTTATCTCATAATACCTCATAGGAGCACTATATACTGCTGTTTATTAAAGTTGTATTTAAATAACATACTTGTTTCATATTGTTTCCTGACCAATTTGCAGCATCAGTAGTGCAAAATCATACTCACTTTGCTAACAATTAACGACAAATATTGATTTTATCATGATTTCATAATTTTCTCATTTGGTCACATATTTCGGCTGTGAAATTATCTTTTTTACTTATGATGATCTCATGAACTCATAGCTATTGTCTTGTAGTCGCCAATCATGTATAAATAAATAAGCTATGTTCTTTAATATAGTTGTTGGATATATTGTTGTTGGACGTAACATAGAAATGTTTCCTACTTCATTTACCATTATTTTTTTTATTAGACACATGGTGTACAGAATTTCTACACTTTTAAAATGTGTTAGAGCGTCGTAGATTAGTTGAAATATTTCGTGACAAGAATCAAAGTTAAAAAATATCACGGTATACTTTTCCATACAAGCAAAGTTCTTTTTAAAAATAAAAAGCGAATACCAAAACAATACTCGGAATGTAACAACCTTGTTTATGGTTCAATTCAGTGATTCAGAATAAAAAGATGTAACAGTTAGATACCATCATTTTATATTTCATTATTGATTGTAGCAGCTGTAGAATTCACAAATAATTTCGCTAACGAAATAGTAATTTAATGCAACGTGTTTGACTAAATCCTAAATTAAATAATATTAAGAGTAGCAACTAACTATATTACGCAAATAAATGCCATATTTGAAGGCAAATCAGTTGTGAATTAATCTGAAAATACTGCAGCGATGATGCATCTTTAAAAACCTATTCGTAAGCAAATGTTTTGGAAATCCCTACTATTGATCTGTGATCAAATCTAGTGTACCACCCATACTGAATTTACGAAGCAAAAGTGACTTCTTAAGATACACTTCTCAATCAAGACAGGATTTTGAAATCGTTTGAAAGTATGCGAGCCATGTGTATATTGATTGAGTCTATTAATAGCATAGTATGTAATGTGTATACTTGAATTTTATCCACATTATTAGATATATTACGCGGTTCAGTAACACTTTAATCTTCTTCCTTATGGCTTGAAATCGATAGTCAATGTATTCAGATTTACTTAAAATCGCAACGACGACGACAGCGCCAGCCATGTGCTCATATAAGTTGACATGATGCAGGAATGTTTACGTTTAGATGGATAAAAATTTGCATATTACAAATATAAAATGAAAAGCGGTGGTTTACGTGACCAAAGGTAGTATTCCTTATGGCATATTAAAGAAACTACCATTCCATTCATGATTTCGTACTATATAGACGCATTTAGTCTCCCTTTCTCCTAATTCGTGAAATGAAATCTACATGAATGTTCTACTTACACAGACCTTTACCTAATTTATCTTTCTATACTTCTATGCGATATTACATGGATATTACGATGGGCAGTGTACTGTAGATGAGATGACAATTATATTTCATTTAGTATTAGTATACCTAAATGAAAATATATGTAGTAGTCTTACTAATACTAAGAGTGCCTATTTTAAAGCGTTGTTGCATGCGCATCAAAAATGCAGTGTATACGAACTCAAAAGTAAATTTCAAAATAATCATGCATAAAAACTCTCAAGCTGAATTTTCATTTAAAAACGTTTCTTACCAGCGAAGTGTATTTTGACATAGGTTAATAACGGTGTTTCAGTGACAAGAAGCATGCGATTACTAACTTAGATGTCCGCTGACCAGTGACTCTCAAATTGTTGTAATACTAAGATGTCAGTACTCGCTCGTTATACAGGGTCCCATAACAACCCTGGGCAGTTTTAAGAAAATAGAAAAAATGCATTAATCCAACGATGCTTTGCCAGCCCGCAAGTATTAGCAACATTGAGTGTCAAATTCTAAATCGCTTCCCCGATCCAAATCCAACCCGTTCAAAATCTGCTCACTGTGGCAAACACTGCTCATAACAACATTTAAATTACCTTGAAAATCTTTTCAAGAAGTAAAAATTCGCAAGCACATCACATCCATGATGTACCCACTGATTGCTTTACATATTAAAATGGAAAAGGCGTTAGAACTGCAGAACTGAGTGGTCTGGGTCAAAGCCTCCGGGGAAATCAACTTATCTAGACAGGTTCCGGTTAAATCCGGTTAGAAGTTTTGCAAAATTCACATATTACGTGCAACTTTAAAATTTTTTCATTCATATTACTTCCATAAATATAAATTATAGTGCACCCTATAGGCCCTTAAAATAAATCGACCGTCCATAAAAATGCCGAGTACTAAAAGAAACTACTCTCTGCCAAAATAAAACAACTTAATTTATATTTATTTTTAAATAAGATCTCTATCTCCGCACCTGCAACACAAAAACACCCAATTTCACCCATTTGGGATCATAGTAAAACTATGTTTTGTTGAACTCGCGGCCACGAAAGAAATCGCCGGTATCAGTAGATCAAGAGTCCGGGTCCTCGTGACGTCACCATGACGCAGAGCGTGTATATGCTGTGCGTGTACACCAAATACGCTGATTAGTTTGATACGTTTTTGGAATTCCTGGAATCGCTCTAAAGGTGGCGATTTTTCTTTAATTTCGTTATAAACGCGTTTCCCTCCGATTTTTCTAAAAAAGCACAATTAAGCAGGCCAGACTTTTTAGAAGCCGTTTCATTGTTCGCCCTAGCCTACTAGATTTTCCCGATAGACAGAGCCTACTAGGATCGGACGCATTGCGGAAAACTATGCCACATCCACACTAACCTGGGTGAATAACTTATTATATCCTTGGTTGTTGTAATTGTTGTATCCTATCATGTTGAAGAGACATGTCCCTAGAGGTAGAACCCGATCCTGCTCCGGTCGTATACACCATAGGGCACCAGTGATACACTAGATATCCGCAAAGGAGAGAATCGTTCGCACCCCCGATAGCGCTACGCTAATCCTGAACGAACGAAAAACTACTCACTAGAACAGAAAACTTAAGGCGGAAAATTTTGGAAAAGGGTCTACATCCCTCCCATGTCGTCTATTTTTAATGGTTCATAACACCTTTTCACTACAGTGCAGAAAGCATGTCAAAAATATAATTGGACGCACCACTTCATCTATTCACCACCACCCTTAAATCACCGTTAAAAAAGCTACAGTCATAGCACTTTTAAGTATTGTTTTTCGCGACATTTTCTCTCAATGAGCTGCCAATGTTTTCTTGTGGAAAATAGAGTGGCGTGTTGCCGAACACTGCCGCTAGGTGAAGGTACAATCGCGGTCGGATTTCGAAGCTCACAATTTGATGTACGAACGGGTCTTCGGTTCCGAGCTTTGAGCTTCCGACTGTACGACTAGGGATGCGAAATGAATCGATTCATAACATTCGACCAACTTTAGCTTTTTATCTCTTATGACAATTATCATAAATTAACTGCTATAACAAAGCAGCAATAATTAAATAATAATTGAATTAAAAATATCAGAAAACGTAGTCATTAAAGATTGTTGTATTTCAGATCATCTGTATTAACAAAAATTTCATAATATCTACTGCTATTTTAGTATCCAATTACTTTCAGTAGATTATTGTAA
Organism: Helochares maculicollis; assembly: GCA_033557835.1. NCBI lineage: Eukaryota > Metazoa > Arthropoda > Insecta > Coleoptera > Hydrophilidae > Helochares > Helochares maculicollis. Next base: position 12,519 of record JAWQRO010000218.1, read on the forward strand.
AAGCATGCTTCAGTTGATGAGCAAAAGATTAGTTTTCGTTTCAGATAGCTGCGTTTATCAGAAGAATTCACGAGTTGGGTTTTTAAGAACCCGATCGCTTGATTTGTTAGTTTGCACCGTAAAAACTGTGCGACCCACGCCTGTGGCATTGCGCTCGGCGGTCATTTGACATAATAAACCTTATTAATTGGCAAACACCGGAGTCGGTCCGGAGTTTTCCGCGGTCCTCTGGTCGCTGGCCACATCGCACAATAAATAAGAGATGAAGTAGGACGTGTGGTCAAAAGCGACACACCCCCAGTACAGTCAGTTGTTCAGATCAATACCAGCGCATGCTCCGCTTTACCAACCCCACCTCTACGTCGCTATGAGATAGGGTTGACCAAAAATTATTAGCTGAATGAAATTGATAACAAAACTGATATCAGTTTATCTGCAAAGCATATCGGTTTATCTGCTGCAAGGCTATATTCGCAATTATCATCAACAGTTGCCCTAGATAATTTATTACATGTGTGCTTACACACATAAAGCTGTACAAAATGTTCTGTATTTTTTTAATTTGTATTACAAAATAATTGAATTCCCAAAATTATTATACTACATATGAACCGTTTATTTTTAATTGGAGATACTTAAGAGTTTGCGTATTTACAAAAATAAAAATATACATAAACTAATATTGAATTTAAGAGAATCAAATTTATAATTCTTTTAAAAAACATGATATTATTAAGCAGATGATATGGTCTCTTTTAGTTTAAAAGACTTAAGTCATATTCAAAATAAAAATTAAATTTGTTATAAAATGTCAAATATATCAAGTTCGTTAGATATAGTTCTCTTGTTTGGTTTCCTTTAATATGAAAGTATTAGCTTCTATATTTTTTATCTTATAAGAATCTTGTAGAGTATACAGTAAATTAGTTTTTTGCCAACATTTCGATGATGCTAACCTTGCTGTCATTTGACAAAACGGAATATCTTAATAATAAAAATTTATGTTCTACGATTTCCACAAAATATTCCATAGATTGAACAATTTTTTAACTATATTAAAGCTACTTTGATGTTTCTAATTTGTCTTCCACACATGTCTCTATATACTATTATATGATATCTTTTTCACTTGTTAGATTCTTAAGGTGTTCCTAGAGGCACGTTCTTAGGAGCCTCTAGAAGCTTGTCTTTCATCCCAAGCATACACCTTTCTTTCTGAGTCGACTAGTTTTAAATAAATAACATGTTCTTTCAAAAGCTATTCTATTCTTCTTGGACCTCTGACGTTTTAACTTAAATGCATAATAGATCAAATTTTTAGCATGTATCTTTGCGTGATTGGTGGAAATATAATTTAAAATCTTTTTAAAATGTTTTCATCTAAATTCATTCAGTAACTGCTTTTGAATTATTGTCATTGCAGTGAAGCTCATTTACATTTTTTTAGAGTCACTTCAAGGTGTAGATATTTTCTACTACAATTTTGAGCTCTAGTATAATGAGATATAAATATGGGGGAACTTTTAATGTAGATTTGAACAATCATATTTGCTACAGATCAAATTTGTCGAAGTATGATGTTCTAAAATTTACTTTTATTGTTCTATATGGTTTTAATTCCTTTTACCCTTCCCCATGAGTTTAATAATTTCTATAGCTAAGTATTATAGGTTCAAAAGTAAACATCACAATAAAATTTAAATTACCTTCATGGCTGTTTCCAACAGTTTGGGTCCTACTATGACATTTTCAATAAATAAGTGGAGTTTAGTCACTTTCAAAACACTGTTTATGTATATTTATATTATTCAGGTAATGTACGTGCTTCAAAATTTTCAAATGTATTAAATATATTTTAACGCTGATTTATTTTTTGACAGCCAACGATATATTATAACTGCCAAAGCAGTCATCTTGAGAAAAGATAATAATTAGGTCACTTTCAAAACAAAGTACTGATATAGCAGATATATTAATTAGGGATTGCTCAGCTTCAACGTATTCCCAGAGCATCCAAATATACCTTAAAATGAAGAAAACATTACTCTTGGTCCCCAACAAAACAATATTATGCAAATTATTGCGGCAATGGTAATTCAATTTATAGAATAGACCACCCAGTTAACTAACGCTTCTAAAAATAATATTCTTTTACATTTCATCCCAAACCAATGTTTAAGTTGGAAAGCAACAAATTTAACCAAAAACGTGCGCTTCAACATAAAGCTAGCTAAGAAACTTGCAGATGATTTTTTAAATATGGGTTTTGTTAAATTTGGTAATGGTGATGAGCTGAAACCGCCCTCATATTTTCGATAAAAATATTGTGTAACAAGATCTCCAATATAAATGTAAAATATGGTAGCATATTTATCTGATGGTCCATAATAAAATAGTCTCATGCAGTAGTAGTTGTAAACTATAATAAAAATACATCATTTTCTCTGATGAAATCTCCTATCAAATATTTTACGTAATAACACAAAATAAACTAGCAAAAATATTGTGAATTACTAGAATTGCATTACAAACTGTCTTATATCAATATAATCACATAGTAAATAGGAAATAGTTTTTGATACTGAAAGCAACAAAAATATCACCATTTCACAAAGGCAACTTAAAAAAACGAACACTAGGCAACATACAAAAATAATAAATTAACAATAAGATTTAAAACGTTCTTGCTCGGAATATCAAACAAGACAAGGCGTTTTTTGCGTTTGCTTGTTTACGTATTTGTTAGCAGTTACCCGCAGATTTTCTTGCGTGAATTTTAGAATGAACATCTCTTCCCGTTACTATCATGATGATTACATCTAGAATTCTACCCCTCATAGAGGTTGTATAGAATTTGTCCTCCTTTATTACAGTAAAGAATTAGGGCACTTTAGGATTTTCATATTTTTAATTATGATTTAAATGATTCCTGAGGACTTCAAATGGGAAACCGCAAAAGGCCATGGCCGAAAACCTCTAAGTACTTTTAAATAAAATACAAGGCTGCTAAGTAGGTAGCGAACCTCTTATTGCTGTAATGAGGAACGGCATTTTAGGGGACTAAAGTAAATATGAAATAGATTTTTAAAGGTATTTGGTTGGTGTGTAGATTATTAAATGTTTCGTCTTTAAAAATATCGCTTTAAGTGAGTTTCGTATAATAAAACATTCGGGAAGGACGTTATTTGAGGACCGTTTATATATTTTCGACAATTGTGCTCATTATGTTTTCTTTTATTAATGTTATTGATTTGATTTTAAATAGGCGACAACGTGTATTATGGTCAAATATGTGCAAAAGAGACACGTACATACAGCAAGACACCGAATATATTGTAAAGAAAATTGCTAAATTGACACGAGTTAGAGACACCAAGTGAATTGAATGCTAGTAGATCAACGAAAAATTGAAGCAATCAAAAAATATGGTAGTGAATCCATGTTTTGGTTATCGTATGACACACGGTATGACAGTTTTTCAGCTATTTCAAATGTTGTTGTTTATTAGGGAACAAATCGCAAGTAAAATTGGGATTAGAAATAGTAGTATCTTGTGAAAAATATATCGAAATTGGGAGTAGATTAACGTTAAAACTAATAGATACACTACGTGTTAATGACCGACTCGCCTTTTGTAGAGACTGTGATTCAGTAAAATCAATATATAAGTTACACTCGATTATATAGGATCTTCTAATGCAAGATTGCAGCATGATGAATGTCCGATTGAAGAGAATACATAGTGCTTTTGGCAAATGGTTAAGACTGCCAATAGTTTAGCTGAGGTCTAAAATAGACCAGAGATCTTCCAATTGAAGTGTATGAAGCCATCAAGCGAGTCTATGAAAGATTGACTAAAGATGATCAAGAAAATCGAGTAAGAATTGTAGATTGACGGAAATATATAAAGCTGTAATGAAAGTTTTAATTCTACTGTGTGGGCATTGACTCCAAAATCTATTTCTTGTACTAAAACTGAGTTAGATATGACTTTGATAATTGCAGTTCGATTATGCTTTGTTGGCTTTGCTGCAATTTGGTACATAATAAAAGCGTTGGATTAAAAACCCCGACTGAATAGCAAAATGTGCATAAAGCTTGCAGAGAAATCACTGCCTGGAAAGCGTTTACCTCAAAACTACATTGTTTATATTGGCTTTTCCATCAATTCAACAATTTTCAACCAATTCACTTTATTTTTAAATTAGATCTTTAAAAGTATATTCTCTACATAAGCTCGTAGGATTTTTTGTTTATATAGTATTGTTCATTTGTTATTAACATTTTTCTATCAATTATACTGAGAATATTCCACTTTTTCACTTAGTAAAAGCGCCCTTCGATCGAAAATAAATATATTTAAAACCATATGCTAGCTGTTTTTTTGTACAATAAAAAAGCAAATTAGTGGCTCACAATAATGCAAAATTAGCTGCTGGTACGACCATTTTTAAATAAATAATTCTATAAAAAGTATGTTTTACAGCCAATCAAACTTCCACGGTTGTAAACTCGATTTATTTCATAGCTCTGGGAAAACTCTCAAAAAGTCTATTTTGACTCTTAAATGACCTAGCCCCTTAAACTTTCAAACTATGCAGCAATATAAGCAGGTGAAATGTTAAGATAAGATTGATGCACTTTATGTTCGAAAGGGTTTTTTAAACTTCTTTTACAAATAACTATACGGAGACTCTTCAACTCCCTTCGCTAATATATTTAAACTTTTGTATTAAAGTATGTCTTATATTTTGTATGGTATGATCATGTTAATTCATGCGCTAATTAACAAATGTGCACTTCTTCGAAATCAAAGGACAAACTTATTCAAAATACCAGATGCACAATGAGATATTTCTTGTAGTTTAGTGGTTTATTAGATTAAATGAAACAGTATTAATGTATGTATGTATATGCAAGTATAAAAACAACTAATTTTAAGTTGTGTACGCATTACATGCTGATCAAAGATATTATCATTCTAAAACCGAATATCCGTTAGTGCTCACTTTAAATTGATCCATATCAATCATGAGAACTAAGACGTTCGTTTATGTTCAAACATTGTGCTCAGAAAATTAATCAGCAGTTGCCACACTTTGAAAATGAACCGGGACAGATTATTTTAAGTTCATCATCAGTGCTACTGCCAATTTGCCTCATTTTAGGTAAATCGTACAACTGAAGCACTTAACAAAAACATTGATTGATAATTACATTGATAATTATTATTATTGAGAACTTACTCGCAATCATCAAACTACTTACTCAAGACTAAATTAAATAATTAATTGTTGCATAATGAAGTATCTCTTGTTTAAATAATATAGTTTTTGGGCGCCTTTACATACAATGTCTATCTAATCAGTTTGGTTGGTTGTTAACTGACTAATTAAAATAGTTTTAATTGTAATACATTGCATAAATATCCTTCCGCAGGATAGATAAAGCGTATACCTATCTAAATGAAAGCCAGAACTTGGGTACATTGTCTACGAACTACTTTCAAATCCTTACTGTCATCTCGCATTTTTAAGAAGAAATCAGAAAGAGAGGGAAGTAGCAACAAAGTTTATTAAGTTTCTCAAAATACTACTTATCCACTTTCATATTACTATATTTTGCCAGTGTTAAGAACCGGGTATTTTTTAGTAATCAATTATCACCCCCTAATCCCCATTTTAAATTACTTTTTCAAAACAAAAATCTTAATGTCAAATGTTTCATTTGCAGAATTAAGAGTGTTTGAGACACATCTTGGAATTATCTAGCTTAGCATGTGTTTTTTTCTTATAAAAGTAAATGCATTGATGGAATCAACAACTTTTCAAAAAATAAGCCATCATAAAACTTCCCGCCTCCTGTTTTACCCTTTTTCTAGAATCCATTTTATCGAATAATTCTAATCATATTGAAACATAAATAAAACATCGTTAACAATCATACCTTTAGATAGCTTTAATTTCGTACCAAAAATTATTGAAGCTTAATGAAGGGTCATTAGCGCTAACCTTCTTCCCCTTGAACATAGATATCTAAAATAAGATTTAGGCCTTCATATAAAAAATCAGCAAAATAGGGAATTTGACACATGCAAAGACAATCGATTCTATGTGGAAAAGTGGAGTATATACATTTCATTAGCTTTATAAAAGTCAAGAGTAGTTATAACTCTATTTCTTCAGATATGTTGTCCTTATAATTTAACTATAGTGATAAACTGCGCCAGCAAGCTTTAAAAATGTTTCTATTTAATGGGTTAAAGTGTATGCATTACTTATATAATAACTTAGACTGAAGTAGTGAATAGCATTTTTAGCATAGAATATTTCCACTCACATAAAAAGTTTGAAAAATTACAGATTTTGTTAGTGTCCCTTTATTTTACTAACAATTCTAGGAATAGTAATTTCCCTTTAAATCATCCATTCAGCTCTTATCCATAGAGTGGCAAATGAAAGCTTGCCCGAATTATAGAATGTATTTTCAAATGTATAAGAAGTTGCATACGCTGTAGTAAAGTATATTTTATAAATATCAAACTATTGATTTCGCTTGACGTTTGGATATCCTGTAATTTTTTACTTATATTTTTAATATTATAACTACCTTTTTACAAGCAAATCGTTTGCTGTCTTAAAAATCAACAAACTATAAATTTATACACCACAGCAACAGATTTATTATTATTTAGCTTAAATATTCTAATAGGTGATCTCGTCATAGCTTTCATTGCTTGTTTGCTTTCTCCAAAATGTTGAATCACATAAAAGAACGCGAATGGGACCTTGTTAGCTTAATAAATAACAAAAATAACTAAGCCGTAAGCAAATAGAAATAAATTACGGCAGAAAAACCAGCACAACACACCAATAAGTTCCTTTAGATTAATGCAAATTGCACCAAAATTAGAATGGCACAACACAAATAGCGGTGTTAAAAATCCATTAGTAAAAATAATTTCGTAAACATTAGTGAACTACACTTCAGGCAAACATTTTCATATTATAGTAATTTTTCCATGTTCCCATATTTTCTATGCTAAGAACTTTTCAATAATATTCACTAGCATAAAAATAAAATGCCTAATTGGACTTGATTATATATGCAAAAATGTGTCGAAGATATATTTTTTGTTTTCTAAATAAAGTACATTATTTTAATATGTAATATTTGTAGTGAGATATTATGTAACCGCAAGTAATAGTAAGTCATTTTGACTGCTTGTGGGCAACAAATGCAAATACGAAATGTCTAATCCTAAAGAGTCTGTATTAAAAATACACAAAGCTTAACTACTGTGATTTTTGAATAGACAATCAATAATTAGGCAGCTATTTACATCAATTAAAAGGTAAAGCAAGATTTTTTTAAGTCTCCGGGATGGAAAATTGCACAACGATAATTTTACACAAGCAAATTAATTGAATCCAAATAATCAACAGCTGTGTCTAAATTTATCAAAGAGAAACTCCATCTTTTAGGCAACCTAGGAACAACATCCTCAAATCTAAAAATGTACCCACAAGTTTCAATCGATATACAAGTAATGCTCCAATCATAGCGAGCACGTGCAGAATACAGTAATTGTCACATTTCAACCCTTTTAAGAATATTGCTCTTAACCCAACCTGTTGATTTAAGTATAATGTATTCAACTCGATCAAGGGATAGGAGCAAAAAGCATAGTAAAGTGGTAGCAAACGGCATAGTAAAGTGAGAGCAAAAGATATAGTAAACTGTGATTAAGTCTTCAATACCTAATTGATAACTAAGATTATTCAAACAAATTTAAAAAAATGAAACCTAATCATTGGACTGATAGCCAAAATATATAGACTTAGACCACCACGACAACAATATTGTAAGCCTAACTTATATTAAAATTGAAATTTTTTTATTGCAAGCCTAGGCTTCCAAAAGATGAAAACACAAATAACTGCAGCGTTATAGTCTGTTTATTTACCCTACGGTTACGTCCAAAGGGGATGTAAGTTCTGTGATGGTGATGATGGTGGTGGTGATGGTGGTGCTTCTTATTTTGCCCATGCCTGTGCATCATTTTCTCAGAGGCTTTTGGACGAGTCTACTATAGCTACAGAGAGCTGTAGCAAACCTTGGTGCACAAGAAAACACTTCAAAGCACAAATCATCCAATTTGACCGAGAGGACCTAGCTTTAGCACTAAAATAACTTAGATGAAGCAGGGTATTAATCACATTAGCAAAACACTACAACTTTTGTTATCACAGAATAAAGATGGTCTTTTTTTGATTTGTATAAAAGAATGTGACTGCATCACAGAGTAGTTTAAAGTTGTGTTGTACACGCCGAATTAGTTTTAGCCAAGAAGGGGTTTCTAAAAATAAATTGTACGCAAAGTGTGGACTTATGGTGTCAATGGGTTTCTGGGAAACTTTTAAAATTGGGTGGAGGAGTCATTTGTTTATTTTTGCAAGTAAAAAGTAAAAGCACATTTATGTTTACGTGAAAAAATAAATAACAAAATACGGGTTGTTTAAAAGTTTATAGTTAGACAACCAAACCTACGTATAAGCTATAGTGTATCTAACTGTTACTTGATACACTAGATAATTTATGAAGAATTTTTTTTGTAATTGAGACAGAGGATACTAGCGATCGGTTGATTATTTTGTGTACATATTCTTTGTAATAATTAAAAATATCCTGGCACATTTCTTAATTTATTTGACACTAATTAGCGAGCAGTTTTCTAGAGCTTTAATGTTTGAAAATTAACTGTACACGCCTTTATCTAAACAAATACACACAAGTCAGACTGATATAATTTAGTGCAATAATTTGGGAATTAGGCTTTACCTTGTTATGTTAAGTGGTTGCCTTATAGGAAATGGAAATATATTACAGTTACTTCAACTCATTAACATGCCCAGATCATTTATATGTACATTAGATGACATTTTTTTCGGTCGAAAGGATATTGAATAGGTAATAGAGGAAATATTAATTTGAAGTGCTTAAACTCGTGGGTTTTCACGGGGAAATCTGCATGTTTAGTTGCAAGCAATAACATATAGGTGCCGCTAGGAGCTTTCACTTGGATTTAAACATATTTGTTTGAAAATCTAGATTGAGGAAGAGGCGCTTGAAGTGCGGAATTGTATACAATCCCCCCAGAGAAATCGCTTGGACCAAGTGTTCTTCACGTATGAAACAATAGATACGTTTCTAAATGTACGAAGTGGAAAATCATGTCAAAGAGGTGGAGTATCTTGCCATACTCTAGTGTTGTCATTAGCTAAACCTACTGTGGGAGGTTCGTCGAAGTAGGCAAGCACCTCCTTCTCCCATAACTCTTGAACATTTAACAATATTTTATTGTTTAAACATTTAGCTATACCGTTTTGTACAAGGCTTTTTTTCAACCGTGTTCTACAACATGCTATTCTTGTTCCCCAGGTGTTTATTATGAATGATTCTGTCTTGTAGCTTTCAAGTTTTGTTGATATAATGATTGAAGAACAATTTAGCGGTTTTTGTTGTAAATCCCGAACAACTAAAGTAAACTTTCAATCGAAAATTCCTTGTAACAGCGTAGGTACATTTGGAGTAATAAAAATTGGACACGGTAACCCAAGGCACACATGTCAAATATAAGTCACCGGAAGTGCAATATGTTTCTCATATAATAAGCGAAAACTGCATCTGCTGTGATTCTTGCCTTGTTTCTTGCTCCTAAGTGACTTTAAGCGCCGAAATACGCAATTGGTGGAAGCGCACAACGATTGATTTGTACTGTATTTATATGAATAAAACTCCAGCAGCGATTGCGAGTCAAAGAATCGTTTCTTTTTTATTATTTTAATTTATATGTAATTTAGGTAACTTTATTTAAAAATCAATTAATTCCTGGTGCCTATGGGCGGCACACATGTGGCGTTGGAGCGTGTAAAATATCCAATTAAAAAAATATCTATCAAACACGCACCGAAAATTTATTGTATTTTAATCAAGATTTTTTCGTTGGCAAGAGCATGCAATTCACATAAAAATGCTTTTCAAGTTCAAGCTGGGTCACTAGCCTCTCTAAACGCCGAAACTGAGATGTATAGGAGATGATTACAATCACGTATTCATGAAAATCATTTTGTCTACTCTTATTAGAAACGTTTTAGACGAATTAGCTACAAATTTATTGTTGCTATTGCCTATTTCGTGAGCTGCCTGTGGACACTATTATAACTCTAGTGTGTACGTTTGGAAATTACTGCCCTCTAGCAGCAGATAAAAGCGGTTGTGAACTTCATGTTTTTGGTATTCATCATCTATTCATATGTACCGAATAGAGGATATATCTTTGTATGTGCGTAAAATATCACGAGACAAATTTTTGACTCGCCCGCGTCCGCAATATGGCGTATCATCGTGTTAATGGTCGAAATATTTACTACTCCTAAAATGTATTATGTCGCAAGTAATAAGCAGAATTTTTGTGACGAGGGTTGTTTCTAAGCAAGCAGAGGTTGTTTCTAGGTAATAAGAGGGTGCATGGGCGAGGGTGTGCGAGTGAAACTCGATATTTTGTAATAGTGAGTGAGTTGGTTTGCTCATTTCTTGTGCACATCAACCATATGTTGCAATCACATTTGGAGTTGGCCTCTTTAACTTTACCTCCTTAAGATATTTTTGCCTGCACAGTTTGGCTAATGTTTTGAAGTGGTGGTACACTGGAAAAATTATTGCTTTTCAGGGTAAAACATAATACAGCTGGGACTTCTTAAGTAAAAGACACAATCTTTGTGTCTTAAAGATTTTTGTTAAATATTATGAAACCAACTGAACACTATTAGCTAAGAATTTGTTTGATATAGTTGTTGAAGTTTAAAGCACATATTTTCGCGATCAATATATAAAACTTTAGCTTAGTTTGTTTTCAAACTTGGGAAGTATTTATTCATTTAGGGAAATTTTAACAAATACTGAAAGTCTGCTAACTACTGTATCGCCTAGTGTATAATTATAAAAATTTCGCTTGAAGTTTTCGAAATTGCAGCCCAGATTCAATAAAAGTATGATTTGCACTGATTTAATTATTAACTTTATAAGCATTTTACACAGTATCCTATAAATATTTGCACCCTATGACACAATTCTGCAGTATTAGAACCATTGTCGACTGAAATTTTAATGTCTAGTGTTTATAGAATTTTCTGCATGAATGTTTCATAACATTACAAATTCATTGCTAAATGTAAAACAGCACAAGCCAAACATCTGTACATTAGCACCCCTGCAACGATAGGCAGTGTTAAGGTAATTATTCTTAAGATGAGAAATACAACGCTGATATTATACATGAAACAGTTGCAGTGTTTTGTCATACCACATTTATGACAAGTTATGTCTTTCCAACGAAAATAAATAGCGCTTGGCAAAGGTGAAAGTAACTAGAAAGATTATGACAATTCTAGTAAGTTTTTCTTAAAAACATATTTTGGTAACAATGTTTAATTTTTTATAGTTCTTTTTTCAGAATATATTTACAATTTACAGCAATTAGATTTAAATGACTGTTTTAAGTTACAAATTACATGAAATGTCGTCGTCAATACAAATGTACTTGTATCAAAATCTCGAAATCAAAAAATACTCCAGGTACAAAGGGATTATAATTGTTTTTTCTTTAATTTCTAAAAATAATGAGAAATGTTGTTTAAGGCTTTACGCAATTGATCACCTTTTTATCCACCAATTCAACGACTTAAGAATTGGTCTTATAAGTTTCCAGTTCAAGGAGATAAAAATTTATACCAATTATGTGATCTACCAATTCCTAAATTAACTTTTTGTTAATTTTGCTTATTGGTATTAAAAGATGATACAATTTTCAATGAAATTTATATGAAAGCATAAGGAATAAAAAGTTTTCAAAGTTTGGATTATAGGACTGCTTTCCAATTAACAGACGTTATTTTTGGAGCCCAATTTCATCCATACCGGTGTATTGTATTTTAATGTATATGTTGAATAATACAGAGCCTAATTTATGCTTAACTTATAACAGTTTCTCCAAATTATTCAAAACAAATAGTTATACCGCAGAATTTCTATAACTAGATATACCATGCTATAGTTCTCGGGACTTATTTACTAGGATAAGATCATGAGTTAAAACAATTTTTACGGGAATATTTTTAGTAGGGATGGTTTTATATTCTCTTGAATTTCCCGTAGTCCCTATGGTCTCCTAAATGCGTATTAGCTATGGTATGAACTTTTTAAAAACTAGCAGTACTATAGTAACTCTATGTAATTAACATGCATTAACTATTACTCCAAAGTTATTTCAAGATAACCCTCTTCTGTTATAATACACATTTAAGGTTTTGGAATCCAAAATTTTTTTTTGTGAAGCAACTTTCTTTGTTTAATTTTTCTTATACTACCCATCGAAAGCTGCACTTCTATGGTTGAAAATACTCAAAGGAATATTATTAGCTTTTGAAGATAAAATCAAAAATTTTACCACTGATGATAGCTATAGTGCACCCTACCTTAACAAATACTACTCATTTGGATAAGCAAGCATCACGTACATGGGAAAAGTCTCACCCTAATGTTTCGTCTTTCAGATTATTTCAGATTTTGCCATTTATTGCAAAAAGATAAAAATAGTTGCTGCACAAATGTATATCAATTATATTTACTTTCAGTTATCAATATATTCAATATACCAAATTGTGGGTACAGCTGATATTAGGTGGCGCCAATAATTATAACACAAAATGTCAATGAAAACTACCTACAATTTTAAAGAAATGCGTTACGTTTTAAAAGTATGATCAAATGCATTTGTATAAATAATAGGCACTAATAAATTTCCATCTGAAATTGCGTAATCTCAAGTAAAAAAACATAAGGTAATATTTTATGAGTTAGCTAACATTTCTGCATAAAAAAATTTTTAAATTCAGCATCTAAGAAGTTTTATAAAATATTTGATTTTTATGAAAATATCAATTGAACTAATTTGTGATTAAATTTTAAACGGTTTTCAATCTAAATCTAAATTTTGAGAGCAAATATTTCATTTATTTCAATTTATTTTTAACTTTATGAGGTGTTTCTGTGCTTTTGTATGTTTCAATATAAACATAAATAAAATATACGACATGAAACCATAAGGCTTTTTATATAATTTGCAACGTTTTGAATAATTGAAAACGATTCTACCAAGTGCGCAAGTTTAAAATGTCTTTTTTATGAAAAATAGGCAATTATTTAAGAACAATGGTAAAACATTTCTATTCAAAGTATTGGCCCTCTCTTTTTACACATTTTGTCCATCTCTCGGGCAATTTATGGATACTATTCTACAAGAAAGCTTCAACTTTCATTGATATCCATTCATCGAAACCCTTGAAGCGTTGCTCAGCCAGTGCGTGTCCCATTGATAAAAATAGGTGATAATCAGAAGGCGCCAGGTCTGGTAAATACGGCGGGTTGGCTAGGAGTTACCAACTAAGCGAAAAAATGCTTTCTTTGACCACTTTGACTGAATGTGCAGAAGAGTTGTCATGCTCTAGAATGACTTTGTCGTGCCTTAGAGATCACTCTAGGCGTTTTTAGATCAATGCGTGGTTTAAATTGATCGTTTGTTGTCGGTAGCGGACGGTATTATGTGTTTCGCTGGGTTTGAGAAGCTCGTAGTACACTACTCCTTTCTAATCCCACCACACATACAGCATTATTTTTCTCCCAAAACGATCTGGTTTTGTACTCGATGTTGACGGTTGTCCTTGGTCCACGATTCTTACGTTTAGAATTCTCAAAATTTATCCATTTTTCATCGCCAGCTACAACCTGATGCAAAAAACTCTTTCTTTTGTGGCGTAAATGCATCATTTTGCACACATATCTTTATCTTTCTACCTGTCATTTGTTTATTTTGTGTGGAACCCATTTTCCAACCTTTTGAATCTTCCCTATGGCTCTCAGGCGATCGGAAATGGCTTGCCGCTTCTCCGCCATCATTTGTTGTGTTTGTGCATCGCCTTCGTCCAATAATGCTTGTAATTTGTCGTATTCAAACTTTTTTGGTCAATTTTCACGTTTTTTGTAAATAACATTTGGAATTGCCACTTTTGAAACGTTGAAGCCAGCGCTCACAAATCTCGACTGTTGGAGCAAGATCGCCGTACGTCTCTACAAAAATTCCATTACATTCCGATGCTTTTTTTTCTGATTGAACAAAACAGTCATTACATGCTGCAAATGCTCTTTACTTGGCTCAAAATTGGACATGTTTAACACGAAAAAGAAGTATGCTACTAACTCGTAAACAACTAAACGAATATGACGTTTGGTAGTGGGTCTTTAAAAAAAAATGCCGTTTTGGGTTCCACAGGTTACTTCAATAAATTTCATGCACCATCTCTTTAAAACAAAAAGACATTTAAAGCATACAAGATGCATTTTCAAAAAAATACTCATGAAATATGCATTTTTGCGTTTGGGTATTATTGAGTACCTAATTAAAACTAAGCAATACTTTGAGTCGAGGGAAACAATTCCATATATCTGACATTGCTATTATATTGTTTAAAAAAATGTCCGTAATTTCAACTAAATGTATTTCATCCTGCACAAATAGAAACATTAAAAAATTTGGAAGCTTTACAATCACATACAATTCTAATAAAGTGATGTACCTACAGAGTAACTACAACACCCACTGACACATTTTTATTAATAGCTTCAAATTCATTGAAAAACAACTCAAAGCACAGAAAAACAACTCTGACTTTTATGCTGAAGATATTTTCGCGGTTATTATCGAAATCTCTTTGGCAATCGTGACGCAATGAATAATTTATTAATTGTGGTATGACTTCTGTTGAAAAAATCTGAAACGCTTTTCATGCGATATGCCTGATCTAAAATTGTCTTCCCTCATAAAACACCGAATGGAGATGGATCCAGAGTGAGAGGAGGTATGTGAATAGAGAATCTGAAAATATAAATAAAATGCGTGTGACACAATGTAATCACACAGAGAGTGTTGTGAACTAATATTACAAAAATAAAATTGAAATCTTTCGGTGGCTGGGATCCAAGGAGTCATCAGGATTAACCTAATAATTAATAAGCCCATCTTCCTCTGGCTCAAGAAGGAGGAAAGAGACGGTCAGAAGATGCGAAGCACGCATGTGGGTAAACATAATTTATTATTATTGAACGGCGTAAGGAGAACAAAATAAAAAGTTTCGCAACGCATCTGTAAGGAGCCCGTATGTAATTTATCTAAGAATGTTAGTGTGTGTATTTTCGTATATTGGTGCGTGCTTTGTGCGTGTCTTCTTTTGCGCAATGTGCAGTAACGATTCCGAAACCCACGCACACTTACTCGCATTCTGCTCCGGAATTTCGAAAATTTACTTGCTTGAATCCTAGCTACGGGAAAGCGATAAATTATCTCAAATCAATAAAAAAATGACTACAATGCCAGTTTACCAAAAACACTTTGAAATAATTTTTATTTCCAACCATGGAATTATTGTTACGATTCTGCAATTTTTGGCACACTTTAGTGCATTGTAAGTTTTAACGGAGCGACTCGCTTCTAACACCCCCCATTTGCACATTTTGCGAATTTTAGCACGCCTCTACCATTTAGTATATTTTGTGGAGTATACCCGCTCTATGTTTTAAGCGATCTGTGTAAAATTAAGCTTAATTGTCGGTGTTTCCGTGTTTGTACACAATTTTATGAGAATCTGCGAATTTTGACACAATGCATTCTTTGCAACACCCTATGACTTTATATGAAGCATTCATCTCTTAGAGGCATCAAACTTTTGCTAAATTAAAATACGATAAAGCCGCATACATTCAAAGAAAGAAATTAGTACACAGAGTATGTAAGATATACGAAAATAAACGGCATGTTGCCACGTGCCGAACCACGTGCGTTATTTTCGTAGCACATGTAATCGTAAAGTACACTGTCCTGACTCTTTCTGACTGTAATAACAGGAATGCACTAATTTCTTTTCGAGAAACCGTACACTGGTTTAAATTTAAATTTGCCCGGCTATCTCGCGTGTTGTAATGCTCCAAATCCAGGATTCCTGAAATTTTTAATAAATTCTAGTTTTATTCCTTCTGACTGAAAGATTGCAGAAATCGCCGTACCGTAAGATTTATTAAGCACAGAGCAAAATTTTACTTGGGAAACTCCCCGCCTGAACCTAATTAGCTTCTGACAAAGTTTAAAAGTTGATATCACAAAGAAGTTTTATTACTCATCGATTGGTTTCAGCACTGACAATGAGAAATAAGAATGAGGATATCTTTATTAGTGTGTGCGGGTTATAATTTATGAAAGTCATGTGTCGCCTGGAGATGAGGAACGATTTATCGATTCCTAAATTTATTATTGGGCTACTCCCATTTATTTCCTATGTGGTAAGGCGCTCTTTAAAAACGCAAATTTAGATTGGAGAGGTGCGTTTACGCCTGTGATGAAATGTCCTTTTATTCCAAACGAAATTCGCTAGAAAGAATAAACACCACGAAAAGAATCTCTCTCTGCTTAATTTCCGTTTCACATTACTTTGTAAGGGATTGAAATAATTTTAAACAATCGACAGGTTAATTAAGTTTACACACAAAGATTTCTCCTGAGTAACTTTTCATGTATTATCTAATGAAGAGTCTCCCTCTGCGAAAATTTTATCTCGACATCTTTCTATAGGAATGTTGAAAACGTAGGCAAATGAACAACAAATAGCAGCTTAAAAACGCCAATAATCGTGCAATTTTGTCAATTTGAAGTTATGGGACGACTAGCTGTTTACAAGAGTATTAAATTTCGGTACTTTCCAGAGGAAAACCGCTAGCTTACTGTACTTATCTTATTTAATATCTAATGGCAGAAGTTATTGTACAAGTTTAAACAATTTTAATGTTAATAAGAGAATTTTAGGTATGGAGCAAATGAAGTAAAAATAGTGGGTCCTGTAAGCTATAAACTTCTAGGTAAGACATTGCACCTGTAGAATAAATATAAATAAATTATGTACCTCCGCTGGTTTGATTTATTTGGAAATATTTGTTAAATACCAGTTGGGCAATTGCGTATTAAGTTTTTGGAGCCGGTCCTGCCGATACATTCATTTTATAATAGCGAATGCAGATGACACTAAATTTGTACAGTTATGCAAGATTCAGGATTTCAGTATCTTCGCTTTTAGAATAGAGCGATTTTACTGTTTCGATATTTTAATTCTAAATTAACATACAAATCACTTCTCTTACCAAATATGTTTACTGGTACTTGCCTCTATAAAAATGTTTGACTTTTAAAACTGTAATAAAAATCTAGTAAATTTATTTATTTTAGAAAAAAGTTGATTTTAATCACACGCCAGTCCATGTGTATTTAAATTTCAAATATTTATCTTTAATTTGAAATTTCTAATGAGAAATTTTTTAATTATACGTTTACACTGTGAATGCTTAAGTGGCCCCGGATTAATCTTCTTAATATTCTTCAGCCAATTAAAGCAAGACTAGATTAAATGTTAGGAAATTTTTGTCAATGCTACCACGTGATCGCACCATAAACTTTTAACGAGTAGTTGTTCTAAACCCGTCCGCTTTAGCTTTACCATTTGAAAGAAAGGTATTAAAAACAAAGTACTTTAAACTTATGGCTTCCATAATTAGTGAAGAAGATAAATTATAATGGAATCAGAATTAAGCCTGAGCGCACATTACAGAAACGGGACAATCAAGCACGCAATAATTCCGTATAGCGAAAGATCCTAAATATTTCAAGATTCACATGTGTGAGTATATTAAAGTTGTCAATATGCGGGTATTAAGATTCTCAGTATATGACTAAGAAGTGAGCAATAATAATTTCAATATGCGAGTATTAAAATTTCCAATGTACACCTATGAGTATTAGCATTTTCGATGTATGAGTATTAAAAATTTCAACGTATGAGTATTAAGACTTTCAACATTCCCATCAGATAAGATTGAAATAATTGGTCGTCTCTAACAGTAACCAACTAATACAGAACCTTTTTTCAACGAAGTATTACAAGGAGTCCGCGTTATTGCATCGCTCCGGGTCTATTTAAATTAATGCGCCATTTAAAATTATCGGACTACTTTTTTTAGGCGTGTAATTTAAAAGTATATATCAAAACGTAATACTTTAATTTATGGGTATAATGAGAAATTAAACAGTGCGAGTGTATAGACCAGGTTCCGTACTCACCTATCGGTTCACATCATGATGTTTGGCATCATTTTTTCCAGGCGTATGCTAATTTCAATTTATAGTTTGATAGTCCGTACGAGATGGACTCGTTTAGCCATAATCTCGGTAGCCCGTACATTCCGAATTTTATTTCTTAGTAAAAATGTAAATTATTAATTATCGAATCGAATTTTAAATCATTTCCTCAGATTCGGCAAGAGCCATCAAATTACCATTTTTAATTGAATCGAACTTAGTGTACAAAATAATTTGGCCATAAACGTCTAAATGGAAACATTTGCTCGGTAGTTTTGAAAAATAGAGAGAAAAAACGTACAAATTTCACTTCCTCAATTAAAAAATACTAGAGGAAAACCTAAATTATCAAAGCATTTTGAAATAGGCTAATCGTATATATGTAGATTATTTTAATTGAAGGCAAGTCCTAAATGATAGTTTAATTAATAGAATGATTTACAGCGGCAGTTCAATGTGTAACACACGTACTTTTTTAAAGACTTGTATGTTACATGTGATTTATTATTATATTACACGCCAATATTCGCGGCAACAGCACGCAAACGGTCCATCATATACCCCTTGAAAAACTCGCCGCATTGATTAATACTTCTTGTAATAATTGTTCATATTTTCATTCAACCCAAGACTTGGTTCTGATTAGATTTCTTGGTGTGATTACCGCTAAGGATTAATGATTTTCTTAACTTTTTTAGGAGGAAATGTGGGTTAAGCTAAAATTTTATGGTGTGTCCGCACAAGAACTTATAAGTGTCCTCGATTGTTCGAGGACATCCCGTCCCTACCAGCGACAATCGTAAAATCGACCCGCGATTATTGATGGCCGAAAACTTAATTAAATTTGTCTATTGTTGTACGATACTCATACATAAATAACTTCACAATGCAGTATGCAAATTTCATATTTTAGATTTTATCTTTCAACATTACATTCATTGACATGACTAATGTTTGGTACCTACAATCGAAATCTGGTTCCTGTTGTAATTACCTACCAACGACGGGCATAATTTGTTTGTACGATTGTTCCTAACGAATTGTACCTCTAATCAACTAGAAAAATTCAATAAATCTATCGCCTACACGTCGTAATTAGCCACGGCAATTCTTCACAATTACTTTAATCGCATAATGGTTTTGATGGAAACTACCGCAGAGGAGCATACCAACGATAAATAATACTTATAACAGATTATAAATTGGGGTCCTTTCTTAATTGTAAAGAAACTGCTATAGAAACTAATAAAGATATTATTGGACGACCTTACTGGTAAGACAACCAACTGACCGATTTGAGATTTGAGATTTGAGAATTCCAGTGTAGACCTCTTGAGTCTGCTAAATTAAAATAAAGAGAAACTTGAGTTATAACTCATTATGCTGCTAGAAGGTGCGCTTTGATTTGTTGTTTGCAAATTTCTAAATTAGAAGGACGTCAATCTAACAGCTAATCTCAAATACGTCGTACTAAAGATTCGAACTGGTTTTAAGTATCAAAATATTAGGATTTAGTTAAGAGCTTTGCATTTATTTATAACCGCTTCCATATCAATTCGTAAATTAGGCCGAAATGCAGATTAATGTGTTTCTTATTTATTTTGCCATATAGGCTCAAAGATTAGCGCTAGCTTTTTAAATATGTAATGACTAAAACTAAGCTAATATATCTCGATTGAGTGTTTAAATCTATAAAACTTAGTAATGCAAATGATATTACGAGTACTCAAACAACGTATCCTTGCTTGTTCTAAAAATCGAACTGAAATTATGAAAAATTTCGACCTTGATATGTTAACGGAATCTCATATTTTGTATATTTTTAAAGACGTCTGTGCCTAAGTAACGGCAAAACGATAGCATTTAGGCCCAGCTGGACTTTTGAAATTGGGCATGCCACTATTAAAGCAAAATTGTAGATCTGTATCCACATTTGAGACGCGTAGAACCACCGGAAATACCTGCACAGTTTTGAAATTCTTTCTAATAAACTAGTCCTCAAATAGTCTTTATTTTGAGTCATGATGTTTAAATGCAATATTTGATATTTGACCGTGTAGCTTCAAAATAATTATTTTCTAGTCTAGAATTTTTAGCTTCGATATTCTAAATATTGCAACATCTTGAATTTTGATTATGGGATGTGCAAGTTTAATCCCAATCCTTTAAACCTTAAAATATTTGCTCCTGTAATCCTGGAATTTTAACCCAGTAATACATATTTCAATCCTGCTTATTAATAATTTATCTGAATTGCCTTATTTTAAAATCCAGAGATTATATACTAAGCTTGATTATATTATCTTGAAACTTTTACCAACATACTTTAGATGTTCCAAGTTGAACCATTGCTTGTTATACTGCCATATAAAATGATACCGTGAATTATTAAGAGGATCAAAAATTTTGGAATTTTATTCATGATCCTTGAACCCTACATATAGATTATTTCCTACCCTGCGTGTTAAATTTCATTCTTACATTTTACCTCTGGATCTCAGGTCAAATTGAAGTTTTGTGATAAAATTTAAAATCCTTGATCCTAAGTCTAATATTTTAATTCGTCAATTCAGTATTTGTAAGCCCACTGCTATGTTTTTTCTGAATTCTTCATTTTTGGTTCTCTCATCATTGATTTCTCATATTAATAATTTATCTGTATTGCTTTATCTTAAAATCACGAGATTTTATCCTAAGCTTAATTATATTATCTTGAAACTTTTATCTACATACTTTGGCTTTTTCAAGTTGAACCATTGCTTTTTATAGTGCCATATAAAATGTTACCGTGAATTTTTAAGAGGATCAAAAATTTTGGGATTTTAATCTTGATCTTTGAACCCTGCATATAGATTATTTCCAAACCTGCGTTTTAAATTCTATTCTTTCATTTTAGCTCTGGATCTCTGTCTGGTCAAACTGAAGTTTTGTAATAAAATTTAAAATGCTTGATCCCAAGTCTAATATTTTAATTCGTCAATTCAAGATTTTTAAGCCCATTTTTTTGTTTTTTCTGAATTCTTCAGTTTTGGTTCTCTAATCATTGATTTCTCATCTTTACCCATCATAAATCCTTGATTTTTAACTTTCTAATCTAAGTTTGAGATGATCTGCAGTTTCTAATTCTGAAACCTTGAATTTCATTCTGAAATGCTGACTTATTTATCCTTTCCTCTAAAGATTTAATTGGGGTGGCTAGTTTTTTAACACTCACATTCTCAACATTTTATTCAGAGTAGTTTTAATGCTTGTAATCTTAGATTCTAAATCCTTATAATTCATTATACTTAATATTTTCATTTTGAAATCTTGCATTTACATAAAACTTTGATTGTTTAATTCTGAACTCTATGAGCTTTTTTTAATAAAGTCAACTAGTCACTTTTTAACTAATAATCTGGATTATGAAGATACTTTGGTACTGCAATCTAGAATTCTTTTATAACCTTGTATATTTTATCTTAATATTCTAAAGTTTATAACAAAAATCTAATCATTATTTTACTAGTGTCGTCGGACTTGCACTTATAATATCATGTTTTTTAACACAAGACGCTAAGTATACAGCGCCGAGATCATATTGAGATTAAATAAAGAATAAACAAAAGTCTAAAGTATGAAATAACACATCTTGTAACAAAATTCCTGTAATAACTTTAAATACGTTCATCGACAGAACGCCAGGTTTAATTTAAGCACACATGAGAACTTCAAACACACCATCAACAGTTTGTCAGCTCTCCAGAAAATCATATAACGCTAGATAATAAATTTTTATATCTACAAGATCTTTAAAAACATGTACAGCGACAATAAAAATATGATCGTTAGCTCCGAACGAACACGGTACCTACTATGGAAATACTCGTAGAAAAAAATCTAACAGTACCCAATACAGAAATAGTGTGGTGTACACACGGCCATAATAAATAATTTATTGGGCTTTATTTTTGCCCAATTAATTTTATTAATATTTTATTTATTGCCACGTAAAAACATAAAAATTTTCGGTTTGCATAGGAACCCATAAATATTACTTGTTACCCAACTTATAACTTTAAATATTAATGAACTATTTTAAACGTTTCTTTGAAGTTAACACTGATTGTGAGTATTTTATGCCTCAAAATCTCTCGTTCTAAATGCGCACGTGGTTTCGAAATCCACAATTCATTACGAATATTTTACGTTCGATTCACATACAATCATCTAGATAAATCGATGCGATATTTCAACGTTTCGACAATTTTTTTCCGCCGTCTCTCGCTTACACGACCCAAGCAGGAGAATAATAGTCAATAAAACCCGAATTTTCTCACCTTCCCTACTTTGCTTGTACACTCAACCACACAAACTTAATTGAATTAATAATAAAAATTTAAGTAACTATTAAAAAATAATGAAATTCAAGCCGTTTGTGGCAATTTTAAATTTCAAATTACTCGTAATTATCGTATAACGTTCACATAAATATTATTAATGAATTATAATTATACCTTCCCGATCTTATAGGTGTTACTATTTGTAACATTAGGCCACATTTTGCTGCTTCTTACGCCATCGCTATTTAAATGCTTAACCATTATTATCTATTTCCTAATTACAATAATCTACAGAAGACTAAGTTTCTGGCAACGATTTCAGTGGGTACAAGTTGAAGAGGAAGTACTTGAAATTGAGTGTGAATAGTAGTAGTGAGCAAATTTACGAGGTTATATAAAAATTTGGACTAAATATTTGTGTTACATGCGCACATAACTGTACAAACGAAGAAAAATTGCAGTTAAAATGTTAATTAGTAACGAGATAGAGCTTCCTGGATACCAAGTTTTTTTTAATTTAGGATTATCGGCAATACCAAAAGAGCGTTTCCTACATGTTTCGTTACTGACTAACTGAATAATTAGAAAACGAAGAAATAATGCAATAAAAAACTGTAAAGGCGAGTATACTAAATCTTGATTACCGGCCATGTTATATTTGGAATGTCCGCTCAAGAGAAAAATTCTATCGCGACAAACTCCGGCCGCCGCTCAGTGCGAAGAGAAAACCTATATCACCTATTCTTTCTACTCATTTGAATAGCGTTTAACTAAAAAAGACGGATAATACAAGTAGATTAGATATATTTAAGAGACAAAGTAAAATGCCGTGTGACGCAATTTCACATATACTCGGCCCACTAGTACGGATAGATTGAACATTATTACTTTGAATTTTGATTAGAAACTGGTTTCATATTCTCGACATTTAGACTGTACACCCGGCATTAATAATTATTTTAAATTTATTAACCTTTTTTATACGCGTCCGAACTTAGCGTTGAATTAAAATTTTCATCAATTTCTCTATTCTCTGCGCTATATACATTTCGGTTCGTGCAACTAGGCGTAACTTTTAAGAATATTCACGGATTAAGCAAATGAGTTATTGCGTTTTCAAATCCGGGTTACTCCGGCGCTCTGGATTCGAGTGGATGTTTCTTCATAATCAGCTATAGCGTAAATGTTCACCTGTTAGCCGAAAGGAGGCTTCGCCCCCTCATAGAGACGTTTTTGTGTTAAGCACTTACCATAACGAAATCGCAGTTAATTTGCATTTCTCATCAAGCTTTTGCCGAGTTGTATTAAATGACCCGAAAAGTTTACGAAAACTTGAATTTCACTCGTGGAGTGTTAAGTTGAAAATTAGTGCTTAATGTAAAATAGATTTCTTTCAAATATTTAAACACAGCGACGCCAAAATTCTCTAATTTAGAGTTACGAGCGAAAATTTATATTTTCCAGTTTAAAAGTTGGGCATCCTTTTCTTAGTATCGTAATCAATATCCAGTCACGTAAACAAAGAGCCTAAGTGTTAATGCAATTTTCAACATTTGTACTTATAATTCTACATTTGTATGCAACAATACTGTAACATAACACGTACAATATGTATTTCATAATAAATTAAGAGCTATTCAATCAATATTAGTATCCTTTCAATTCAAACGACAATCATCAAAGATTTGCCTAAGGAACGAAATACTTAAATCTAGAGTAGCAAACAATTTGGGTTTTTTCAATGAGTAATTCTACTCTATTGGTTTCATATGTGTAGCTTCATTAGTAAAATGGATTTATGTATATTCAAGCATGGCATTCAGGAAATATTACAAATAAATTAATACACTGGACATCTTGCGTAAAATATATCTGAAACTAAGTTTATTATGTGCTTCATTAAAATTAGGAAATACATCTTCAAGTTGACTTATTGAAGACATTCTAGCAATAATACACCGATATTCTTTTTACAACATTTATGTATTGTAATTCAACATTATTGTGAACAATTACATAAAAGCGCTAAAGAATAACATAATAAGACCAATTATGCAGAAAAATATATCATTCCATTACAGCAACGAATGGTCGTTGGATGATAAAGAGTTGTTTTGCTAAATCATATGTATAAAGTTAATTTGAAAAACACACACACCTGATTTTATCAGAGTTTTGATGACACGTAACACCTCCCAATAAATAAGTTGATAAATAGAATTTTTATTTCGAACCGCAATCTTAATAACTCATCTCCAAATCGTTCAGCGCGCTCCTGAACAGAAGCTATGTTCCGGTTACTTACAAATTTGAAGGTAAACATAAATTTGGGCATATATATTTTGCGTATATGTTTCTAACTTACTTAATCCTAGTTATCATGAGCAGATATCTTTAATTTAATCCATTTTAACTAAACTACGATAGCGGCAAAAGAAATATTGTGTTTATATAATGTGCCTTCAGAAATGTTTGTTTGTTAACTATGTACTTCAGTTGGGAAGTACTAATCGTTGTATAGCAAGGATTTTTATGAACATTTTACAAAAATTCTAAGAGAATATCAAATATATCAGTTTCTTATTACTATAATGACATTTTTGGCATAATTATAGTTCTTCCGTTAACACTAGTTTCGTTCGCGTTAATTTTTGAACTAACACGACTTTGTTTGCACATTAATAAATAATTAATCTCGAATTGCACCCCAAAAATGTAACTCCGACATCAATTTTATTTTTATAATATGGCCTACAGATTTGTTTCTAATAATGGCAAAGAATTTTAAAATATTTTATATTATATATAAATATATATAAATATAATTTTTTATAAACCATACTTTTTGTTTCATTAAATACCCTGATTCGAACCATGTAACATTACGAGTTAGAATATTTTACACCGAAATTTATAAAACTACGTAATTCTTACCTCAAAACATCGTGTCAGGGCAATTTTTGTTCCTCATAACTTTGTAAGCGATATATGAGTATGTTAAAATCAGAAAAGCATTTAATTGGAATCTAAACTAAAAATAGCATTATAATAGTGCCAAGAAGTCCAAATCTACTATCTTTTGTAGATGAGAGAAAGAGATACTTCATTTAACAAATGCATCTCTTAATGTAAAAATATTTAAATAATTCGATTTAAATCGCGTCAGTATTCGTTATAGAGCTTCAATTCTTGAACTTGTGGTAGAAAATGTTACTGCATATTTAACTAAGTGTAGCAGAAACATATTACAATGGCTATAATTTTCTTTACCATGGTTCATTTCCTCCCTAAAGGAACTGCTGATACAGTTACAATATATTTTCATTTTTGAATGAAAACTGCATGTTGTCTTTAAAACAAGCCAACAATTCCTCTACTATTGCAAAAGACTGACTTAGTGCTCGACATTACTAAAGAAATATTTAAATTTAAAGCCTTCGAGCTAGTCCTTATATTAGATAAAGTCATGACTAGTAGTCTTGCAAAATTAAGAAAGTAGTTACTTAGAAACTTAGAAACTGCCCCAAAATGTTTTGTTCTCTAAATCCATCAGTAAGATACACCAAATTCTAAGATACAGTTCATTTCTTAACTTCATTTATTAAAGACAAGCACTAAAGGTATCTAGTTTTTATAAAGGTGAGTGAAACCAAACACAATAAGCAAATAGTGAACACTTTTTATTAAAATATTTATTCATATGATTTTCATTCGAGCGCAATTATTTCTAAGAAAATTTTGAAAGACACTCGTTTATTCACTATTCCACAACCCTTGAACATAATGTATTATAATGTAACTTCAATACAGTTTTAAAGTCACCCTGTAAAATATATCCAAATACTGGATTTATGGTACAAGATGCAGTAATTATATGTTCAAAAATGCACAAAACAAATAATACTTATTTCACAAAAGCAATATTTCATCTTTTCAAATACTAAATTTTATAAAAAGAGTTGCATTTTAAAACATTGTGTATTATTTTTATATAATTGGCTGAAAATACATCAGATATTTGTCGAAACATTCCATGATTGTAGTAAAAGAATCATCTGATAATCTAATTAAATTTAAAGTACAACTAAAATATAGTTTGTTATGCCATGACTAACAACCACCCGGTAAGCCATAATTTAAAAAAAAAGATAATTGTTTTCAGATTGCAACTGAGTTGAAGCATTGAGTTGATAAATATCATATTTTGCAAGAAATATTTTCAGGGTTTCAATTTATTAATAAATACAAATAGCAGCAGTAGTTAATCGCTGTCATTTCTAAGTCTCTGCATTAATTATACTCAAAAAGTAAACCTACGTTAGCAGTGAGGTCCAAAGCTGAAGTATTTAGGTTTAAGAAGTTTTGAACCTAAGAAAATGTCACCTCAAAAAATATTAATTAATCATTTTTAAGCTCAACTGATAGTGAATACAGTTAAGAAAAAATCTAAAATTGTTGAAAACATAGACATAAAGGCGAAACTTGTTAGCAATAGAGATGACTTATACTTTAAGGTGTAATGAGTAATAATACAATATTAGATACCTATTACTTATTAACTACAAAAGAAGCTTTATTTTTCAAAAATTATATGTGCTTACTTATAAACTAAAACTAATTATTTATGTGCAAAATTTTAATGGTAAAGTTCTGGATGCAACGTTGATGAAACTAGGTAATTAATCAAACCTACGTGAACTACTTTATTAACTTTGCTCTTAAATTAAGATGATAATTTTGATATTTAATGAGAAATGAAGATGTACGTGTAAGAATTTCATCTAATTCAATGTATCAAATACTGAAAATGGAACGATATAGTTCAATATATAAGGTGTAAATAGTATTTCTGGCGATAGTATTTCTTCCCTTATAGTTATATACATTAAACGATGTTTCCTACACTCCTCAAACATTCTTATAAATGAAAATCGAATTGGTTAATTATCTGCGATTTTTCATATTTTTGCAATTATTTATGTATTGAAAATTTGTCTAAAGCAAGTTGATATACTGCTAAAAAACAATATATACTGCATACCCCTACCAGTATCGGTAAACGAATACAAGTGCACCTCACCGATCATTTTTGAGAATATGGCACCGTTGTCACTCTATGAAAAATATACATATCATGAAACAAATTACAACACTTGATATATAAAAAATCGTTGCAGTTTGAAATCTTTATTTAATCAAACTCATTGAGAACTGAATATTTAAATGATTTAATTGCTGAAACATCGCAAGCTTCCTGATTAGCAGAGAAAGAGCAAATATTTTTTAAATGTGAATGATTTATGTAGGAGATAAGAAGAATTTAGTTTTCGGCGAAATCTTCATCCGCTGCAAGTAGGGGCATGTTGATGCACAATGAACAAAAAACAAGGCAGTGCCAAACTTGTATTGTAATACATGCAATAAACAACTGCCTTGCATTCTGGAGCACACTTGCAAAGCAACCACAAAACAATATATAGGACAGGCGGGACAAAACTATTTCTGCTCAAAAACGCGAACTTACTCTTGTCCACACAGCAGCATCATTGGCTTTAGTATTAAGTCGACAATCCCCCTGAAAAAAAGTTTAACAATAGCCGCTGAGATTTTTAATTTAAATGAAACACTTGCAATTAAACAGTGAGAAAAACTTCCTCAACTGTATAAATTTCCGAAATCACATTAAAAGTAATCAGCTCAATAAATAAAACGTCCAGCGGACGTTCCCGAAATGCTTGCGTTCTTTGTTTTCCGAAGGTCAAAAGGACTGGTGGAGCTTTGCGAATTTGCAGCGGCTCGATCGAGGGAAGATTTCTAACGAAGACCATCCT
The DNA here is from genome assembly GCA_033557835.1 of Helochares maculicollis. Taxonomy (NCBI): domain Eukaryota; kingdom Metazoa; phylum Arthropoda; class Insecta; order Coleoptera; family Hydrophilidae; genus Helochares; species Helochares maculicollis. The sequence goes on from JAWQRO010000218.1 coordinate 40,964, forward strand.
CCAGAAGAGGAGACAAGAAGCGAAGCTGGAGGCCAACCAGTCTTTGTAACTACCGAATGTGAGATTTATGGGCACCTTAGCGAGCATACTAAGTATTTCTACAAGCCCTTTCGTTCTCACTTGAGAGACCCCTTCTTGCTTACTGCTCATACCGAACTAGCTTTGACCTAATTAACACGCCAAATTGCTTAATTAGATTAAGTTGGGTTTTGTGTACCTACTGAGGAACGAAGCGATTATTTATTATATATTAGGCAATTGTAAAGACATGATTGGGAGTAAGTGGGCTAACCTATGAGCAATGGGCTAAAATCGAATACGTATACGAAATAAATAACACAATATGAAAGTTCTGGCCAAGCGCGGTTTAGGTGATTTAGCTAGCGCTTACATATCGAATTTAAATCAATAGTAATCGTTAAAAAAAAGAAAACGAGTTCGGTATATACCAAATGTTATATGTTGTATCGTATCTCATAAACACGATAAATTAATAGACCAGTTAATAAGAATTTATATGTTTACCTACATAAATAATAAGCAATTAATATTCCGGAAAATACAATTACTTGGCTGCTTGTATGTAATAACTCAGAAAGGCAGGTACAAAAAGAATTGCATTTGAGCATAAATTTTTGCAGAACCGGATTTAGAAGGAATTATTGATTAGGATTTGAGCCCCCTTAGGGAAGTGGGACTTATGAATAATAGCGTTTAGAGGAAAATTAGAACTGACACTACAACTACGGCCGTTTTATAATTTATGCTGGTCTGGCTGAATAATTCGTCTGCGTAAATTGCATATATTCCGAAATTCTGTGGCTACACGATATAAGAATTAATAATAAATTTATAGCAACCTGTAATTTGTAAATTAAATTCGGCGGATTAAATTATTGTAGAACAATGGGTGGCGAGATTTTAAAAAGAAAATAAAATTGTGATTCGTGCTGGAAACAATCAGCGGAGAAAACGCAGTTTATTGTGAAATATGTAAATTCGAAGGCGAAATAATACGGTTAAAATAGTTTGATTGACTAGTTGATGCGCACAATAAAATATCGGCGCCGATGATTAAATGCAGCTTTTGTAGAAGAAATTTAGATTTAGGCCGACCTTGAATTCCAGACGTGAATAATAAAGGATATTTAATTATTATTGCATACGAAATTACGTGTTTTTATTGTTATTTTTGGGCAACTCTAATTTCATATGCTAATTATTTGAAAAGTACATGAATTAATTGGGTTAGAGTTAGTTTAAGTTCTCAGTCTAACTAAGAGCGGGTTCTTAGATATAATTTCGATTTATATTTAAATTTGACTACTGCAGACGTAGCTTCAACAAACAAAATGCAATTACAGTTATCGCACTCCTAAAATTAATTTAAAGCTATAAGGAAATGAAGCAGGCTCTAAGGTGTGTCTGAAACGCATGTATTTACTTATTAGATTTTATTATTTATGATGTTATTGTAAATCAATATTGTGAAAGATATTCGCTGTCGGGTCTTTTTTTCCGATACGGTAGTGTTCTGGTTATTCTGATGATCTAAGACCAAATTGCCTCGGATACAGAGGCATTCGAAATTTATTTCAATTCTCCATAGCATCGCTAAAGCATGAATGAATGATTGCAATCGGAGGTGTTTAATACAGGTCTGTCCTTGTAGAGGGCGCCACTGCGGAGTTTTCCCCGGAAAACCTTAATACGGGGAAGGCTCCGGCAGAGGGCGATCCGGCTCCGCTGCGTGCACGTGCGTTTTAAGATCAACTACCTCCATTTACCCTACATTCGCCGGCGCAATAACGGAAATGAAATACGTTGCAGATGCGACGCTCTATGTATAAATAAATGCTCGGCTCCTCCGGCGGTGGCGGGCGCCGCGGCGCAACGCGGCGCACTCTTCTCCATCTCTCCGTCCCTCCTTTCCCTCACTGGTTATTTTATTTATACGCAATAAGTTTATCTGCAGTTGCACAACTCTCTTAGTGCTAATTGATGTGAATGTTGCCTTATTTTTCAGCTTATTTAAAATAAATGCAGAAGAGAATCAGATGCCTTCAGCAATATTTGTAAATTAAATTAATTTGTTGTTTATGTACAAAATTCCAGTGATTTTGTAACTTATTATTAAGGAATAGCAATTGCAAACTGCTTTGCTTGCATGAATATTAACATTTGCATAATTTTATATTTTTGTTTTTATTGGGTACCAATTAGTTTCCCTCCTGTTGTGTACGTCAATAATTATTAATCTAACGATTCATATTTACAGTGTGATCCAAATGACCCATTGTTGACCAAACCGAAAAATAATCTATTTGAGTTGTTCCCTATAATCTACTTTACTGGTTATTAGACCAGGTAACGCTCAAAGGGGCAACTTACTAGCATGTTAATTTAAAAAAAATTCTAGTTAAAATTTCTGCAGGACTGGACTGAGCGTCTTCATTTCAAAACATCATCTAAGCCGTTACCCAAAAACGTATCTCTAATATTAATCCCTTTTGTCTTTAAACACTCATCCCGAGGCTTCTTGCGAATTTTTCTTAAATCCAATTGCCTAATTAAATGGCATCTGACTTATTCAGTAATTAAAAATATCCCTTTTATTTATACTATAATTATGTCACTCACAGCTCTGTAGGGGACTCTATCCTCTTTTGTTTTGTAATTCTGCAATTAAAGCTTTAAAATTTTTAATGTTTAAACTAACGCCTTTTCAAACTTACTGACTTAAGACAGAAGTTTCTTATTGTACGAATTAATGTCTCATCTAATCAAAGTTACCTACAGCTTTGTTATACTAAATCAGTCGTTGAGTTTTGCACTTGACGATATTCTTTCTGACATTGTCACAATGTCTTCAATTCGGGCAAAATCAAGTTACTACTTATTTTGATCCTCTTTAAACCTATCAGCTCAAAGACTGAATATACACTGTGTCAACATTTTTGTGCTTTTCTTCGTCAGCTAAGATTACTGTACGCGTACCATGAAAAATACAGTGAAGGCCTGCTCTTTTACTTATAGTTAGCAAACCTGAAGTACCTACAATATATATTTATCCACATGTATCAATACTGATAAGAACCTTCTTATAATAATTAAACTGTATATTTGTCGATAATCTTTTATTAGTCAAAGACATTTGTGCTAAGGGAGTTAATAACTGATTTACTTTTTAAATATGTTCAAAAAACAAAACGTCCAATATGCGGATAGTCACTCAGGAAATTTAGTAAGCCACTGGAAAATTTACAATCCATTCATAAGACTTACATTGATGACGAAAAAAGAGGTAAGAGCTGATGATGAAGCTTAGATTTGAATAATACAGATGTCGTCAACCTCGTCCATTTCTACAAGGAGTGTATATCAGATACCTGGTACCTTTACTCTAGTTTGCATAATTATCATTAGCTTCAGAATAATTTGTAGTGATATTAATTATGTAGAACATTAATGTAATAATACTGTTCCTTCTATGCGTTTATAATGAGAATTAGCAATTTCAATAAATTTGGCAAAACAAGAAGAAATATATATCGACCAACTATATTAATATTGACAAGAATCTGCTTTAAAGTATGAAACTATACCTTTATAGGTGAATTTTTCTTAGACATAAATATTTGTGCAAGAACAGTTCACGTCATAGCTAGTTCAAGTAAGCAAAATCAATATCACCGAAAAAATGCTACTGCATTATTCCAACGCCTCTGGTATGGTAGACAAGTTTGGTAACTTTCTTTATATTTCGAATCTAAGCTGTATCACCATCATGTTGTCGTGGAAACTAGAAGAACATGTGCAAAGTATATGAAAAGCTTTCTTCATTATACAACATCTAATATACATAGTACATTTAAAAGGTAAAGAATACTAGTCTAAAAGTGTTAGATGAAAAAAATTGATATTTTAAGTTATGTTTTACATATATTATAATTGTGGCTAAAAATTGATATTAATATTTAATAAATGCACCTTCAAACGTGCGACAATCTAGTCCCATAAACTGGATTGCAATGTTGTTAACAATAAAGTGTTGATTTGATTCGATAAATACTGTTAGTATATGTTTCAAAATTTAGCACGGTAAGCAAAATGAACCAGCAAAAAATACAACGCTTAACGTAGAATTACTCAACTAACTAAAGATAATAAAATTCGACAATCTCAATCTATCGACTATTTGCAACATAACTACAATTGCGCAAACCTAGGGAACCGATGAAGTTGTAATATAATAAATGAAATCCTGACAGCTGAAGAAGCAGATCTTACCATAAATAATGGAAGCATTTCTTAAAAATATACGTCAATAAATATACGGATACCTTGCACCCATCATTTATCAGGCCTAAGATCATATAATTCGATGGTTGTTTTGAGAATGAGATGGTTCGTGACTCAATTGAACGGTCAAGATATCTTTTTTGCGGGCCAACAAATGCATGATTGGAAATAATCGTTGGTTTGGTACCTGCCGAGTGGATACCACCATAAATTGGGTACCGAGACTTACGAGGGTTGTACAAATTTCAACTATTTCCGAACCGAGGCATATTTCTGGGAATCTCATTTTTACTCTCTCTCCGAATTTCCTTTTTATCTCGTCTTTGTTCTTTTAACTGCTATTGAGCAATGGTACCGCAAGACGTCTATTACAACAAAAGGTGGTCATACTGGTCATACGGCTAGTATATCAAGCAAAGAGACAATTTTAACGACCCATTAATTAAAATCTGACACCGCGCGATTGAAATTCTGAATAAACAAACCAATAAATCGAAAAAGGCCATAGAACAATAAATAATGTGATCTTTATCATTTGAGATTCCTGCATCCGCGCATTTCGGGTAATGTATGATGGAGGGTGGAGGGGGAGGCATTGGATATGTATATGGCGGAGGTCTACTCTTTATTGTAAAGAGAATCGTTGGCCTAAAGTCACTACCAAGGTGAGCAGGTATGGATGACTGCATGAACGGCTGGAAAATATTCGAACCAATTCGAATGCATGGTACCTACCTAAATGGTACCATTAAATTTCAGCAACTTCGTGAGAAAGTTCATACCAGCATCATGGTACTACTGCTAGGATCGATAATTAATTAATTCGATATTCTATACCATACATAACCGAAATGATAGGAAATTACGCCTGACATACACAATATATTTCGAGATCGCGCGCTGTGGTACTTCTGAAGGAAATGGAAGGCTACTATTTGGGTACTCACAAGTGAATTGTACGATCGGATGGTACGCCTAGAGTCATGATTGTAATTAATTACTACGGGGCCAGTTTTATAGTATAATCGAAAAGGTTGATGACCAATGAAAAATTAATCATTATAGTTCTCTTTTAACAAATTAGATTTAAGTACTAATCTAATTCCCGTGTTGCCTTTAATGAAGAGATTACGACTACAAACCATACAAAGAAACCAACTCATGATTTACTCGTCGTATCCTGAGCGAAGAAGCGAAACGTTCTAATTGCTGTTTTATCTATTTCATTTTAACGAACCTATGAATATAAGAAGAAATAGTTTTAAACGATGATTTGTAAATTGGAATTACTGCCCCCTCCCTCCGGCCTCAGAGTGTCACGCCCTATTAAAAGTATAAATCTTAAAGTTTCTCGTAAACAGGAACATAAAAACAAGCCAGCACAGCATCCCCCGGATCCATTCCGATGTCCCGGAGAAAGTTTTTTCCCAATGTACTTCGATACCTTTTTCCGCCGTTATCATGTCCCCTTTTATACACCACTCTCCATTTTCAACCACGAATTTGCATTCTACTGGATTTTATGTTAATTTCAAACGAACTGCACACTAAACCAGTAACTACTTTATCATAAAATATGTCAGGGAAACTATATTTTAACAAAAACTGCATTCATTTGCATTGCACCGTTTTTTGTGTTTCGTCATATATAGTTCTTAAGGGGTCATTTAGTTTGGATTGCATAATACATTTGGCTCTGAAAGAAATTTAAATAATACTTCAAAGGAACTTATTACAAGGAAAAAGCAACCGCTTTTAATTAATAAGGTGTAGTCATTACTATTGAACGTTAATAAGCGAGTTACGTGAGCTATCTCGGTTCTTTATCTTGAAAAACGTAGAAATTATATACGACGTGGCCATTAAACGAAATATTTTCTATTTAAAAGAAATTTATTAAGGTGTCATCGAAAACTAAATTAAAGGATTAAAAGACTGATTCAATGCGGAGATGATTAGTAATACTTAAAATTTTGTTTCGTTAGCCAGGCCCTGGCAGGCAAACAGGCAGCATACAATTTACATTGGTAATTATAGTTTCACTGCTGTATAAAAAAGTTTAATTATTTAAGATAGTGTTCTTTTAAAATAATTATTAATATATTCGGCACTGACTTTCCCTTTTTATTCAACTGTTCAACTGTGCCACGCTAGACGCCCGGGTTTCTATTTAATTTCTGTTTAATAATTTTGCTGTTCGATTTTTATTTATTTTATGTTTTGTCCTTATTTTTTCACTTGGTAGCGGACATCGACGTCACCACGTCAATTACCTATTGGATTTTTAGCCGATGAAAGAGAGCCCGAAACAAATTACACCGATTTGAAACACTTTAAATCATTGATGCGACAATTTATTCCGAGAATAATATCAGATGGTTTCCCAACATGGGCCACCAGTCGAAATATTCTCTTCTGTCTGCTCTGGGAGTGGTAGGACCAGTACATGCTACATTATTTTCAATGCCTAATTATTGTTTACATCTCAAGGTGACCGAATATGTATGTGCGGCCATAAATACCTATATGTCTTAGTCAGGTAAGTTTTGGTACCTGTTCTTAATGCACCTTTATATTCAGGATTGGAGATGCGATGGATGAAGAAGAGGAGGAGGACGAGGAGGAGGTGGTCGTATCTGACTTTACCCGACGCATTAGTTTAATGTGCCTTTGTACCGCATGCACCTTCGAAGTGCATCCTTTTTCTTCATCTCTTTATCGCTTGTAATTTTTTCTAATTATAAATGAAGCATCGGAGTATTTTATTACGAGGAATTTTTCACGGAGTGTTGATTCACAACGAGTTTTTTGAGGATTCACTTTTCATCCTTTGAGTTAATCTAGAAACAAGGGACGATCGGTCGTCTTATTTCAAAATAATTGTTTAATACTAAAAAGACAGAATGTTTTTATACATGCTGCCCATAAACAAGGATTCTTATATA
>JAWQRO010000219.1:0-48128 GCA_033557835.1 Helochares maculicollis
TGTGTGTGTGTCTGATATACTTTTGCAAACAGAAAACTGCCGTAACCGCTTAACTTAGACTTATAAAATTTGACATTGGGGTACTCAAAGAATCTTTATCAATTTTGGAGCATATATAATCATCAGAATCATGTAAACATAAGCAGTGTTACATGTTTCAAGTAAACTAGTCGGTTATCTAAAACATTTGATTGTGTATGCTTCTTAAAAATTGGTAGATCTAGAATTTCAACTTGATAGAAACATAGAAACAGAGGTTGTGCTCTTACAATTTTGTCAATTTCACGTGGAAAAAACGATTGTGGAAAAAAGTTCTAATATTACACGACAAAGTATCTTAAACTGAGTAAAACAGGCAACTTTATGTTATGTCAAAAGAGTGTAATTTTCTATAGTTTATGAAGAAGTTTTCAGCATCTTATAGCTGAAAATTGCCAACACCGCTAATATAAAATTGAGTAGATGCAATTTATAAAACATTTTTATATTTGCATAAGCATGAGATGTAGATAGAGATGATCATTCACATGATTCGAAAACTCTAAATTTTCTGCTAAGTTAACTTTGTGATGAATATGTTGGAAATATTGTCATCCGAAATGAAAAAGCGTTAATTGTGATAAGAAAAATGCTGAATTACATTTTACATGGGCAAGTGTATTGAATAATGGTACAAATTGGATGAAACTGCAATATCTGCATGACTGGATTTGGTTGAGATGATTAAGTATTATTAAGAAAACGATAAGCGTACTGGACCAAAAAAGAAAATAGCTTTACCGAAGTTTTATTAAATTGCATTCAGGTTTTAAGAGTTAATTTTACAAGAACGTAAACATAAGCAAAACTTTTCAGTAACATAAATAATATAATTGTAAACTATACTTCATAACTATTGTGGAAACCGCTACATGTCAGGTAAAGAGTTTCTCATAGCAAATGCACCGCTTTTTGTGTTTAGGAAACTTGGCTTTTAATTAGTAAGCAAAACAAGACTAAGCATATTGCTTACAACGGATGTTAGAAACTTAGATTGAGGTCTATAGTATGCATAAATTTGTTCGGTCGAAGTATTCGCTGAAGCTTTTCTAAGTTGCTCAAAAGCATGCTCACATTTTTATTTACTTTTTGATTTACTTAAACGCATTCGTATATTTTAATAAAACTTTGTGTGGAAAATGATACAGGCTACCTGTAGTGTCTTTTAAACTATAATAAATAAATTTATTTAGCCAGTTTCAGGTACACAAACTGTATCTTTGAAATTTCACACAAAAATTCTAACTCTAGCATACTTATCTTCTTGTTTACGGAAGAGCTGACTGGAGACACTCCTGATTTTGGTTTTTTGTGACTGTAAGATGAAGGTAAGTAGCGTATATTTGAGGTTAATACCTTTTTTAATATAATTTTATTCAACATTTTTGTTTAGTACTTTCAATGATTTTGTGTTTCTATTTTTAACCAGACTGTTTTCATTTTATTTAATCTATTGCTTAAACTAGGTTTCCTTTTGTTATTTAATATAGAAAATATTGTAATACCAGAATTGCTGTGTTTTTAACGGAGTGGAAAATTATCCATTTTCATAGTAAACTTGTTTGTTACGCAAATACCACGGTTAAGCCCAAACTAAAATTAAAAAAGTAAATTAACTGTTGGCGAGGGACCTACGATGTGTGCCGCTATGCATTATCATGGTGGAAAACATCACTCTTACGATTTGCCACTTCAAGCGCTTCTACTTGAACTGCAGCATCCAGTTTGGTGAGTATTCAACATCTCTATCAATAGATAGTTTAGTAAATATTTTTTTAAAATATAGTTCTTTCAATAATCACCTTCCATCATATTGTTTTATAGTGACAATTATTTAAAAACTATTCTCGAGGGGCTGGCGATATCTTATTTAGTTTAACCAGAAAGATAAACCAATGTTATTCCTAATAAAAAAAACATGTCTTTACAGCATCAGTGTACAGAATAATTGTATTGTACATCCAACGTGTCGCTGGAAACATGCTCTATAGCAAAATCAGACAATATCTGGATGAATATATAGATGAAAGCTACTCAATTTCGTTACTATATAGCTATTGTATGCATCACTGCTGTTTAGAAATTCTTCTGTTAAAGAAGTATTTCATACATTTATTAGTAAGCACTTAATCTAAGTATATATTGCTGCGATTGCAACACCGCCGATATTAGTCAGGTTGGCCGAGCGGTCTAAGGCGCCAGATTTAAGCTCTGGTTCCCGAGAGGGAGCGTGGGTTCGAACCCCACACCTGACAGTTTCTTTTTTTTATTTGTTAAGTGCGTCGATAAATATTAACTGTCTTATGGATTTTATATTATCATTATTTATATTTTAATAATGTATTTACACTTAGCAATACAAATTTCACTTCGATCCTCGTCAATTTAGACTGAGTCAATTTACTCCATTAGATTTGCCTGTAATAATAAGTTCCTGTAATTGAATTAAAAAAAAACCTCTCGATATCGTATAGCAGAAACTCCCCTACAATACTTTTCCTGTTCTAAAATGATTGTTCACAACAATACCTCTTGCACAATCCATAAATTTCAGCTAATAAAAATATCCTCATATAAAGTCGAAGCGTAAAAGCGATATAAATGGACCGAACGAATAATGGACAGAGATAATTTTAAGAAAACACATATACAGGAGAGTTAATGGCTCGAAGTTCAAAAGCAATTACATCTTCCACGCGTTTTTGTTTCCATGCTTTTAGATTTATGATGTAATTCGCTCGAATTTATGTTTGAAAGTTAAATGTTTTTAGTTTCGTGTTTAGGTGTTTTGCGTTTAACCCTTTTTGCTGCGTAATTACGTGCTTAAAGTCCCACAGCGTTACGAGAACGCCACTTACCACCAGTCTATTCGAATGACTAAAAAATTTTATATGATTCCGCAATAGAAAAGCAGCCGCCAAATGTGACCTGAGTATTTCATTTGTAGTAATTTAAATTTGCATTTCAGTTAGTGCAGTTTACTATTAAGAACCTACAGCTCCAGAAAGCTTAATTGTAACAAACAATCCGTCCTCTTGTATGCAAACGAAGCTTTCCGTTCTCGTCTGGTCTAGCAAAACGATATTAAAAAGTAGTTGAATTCATTAATGGAACCCGTTTCAGGGCAACCTCTCGTTAAACGGAAATGATACTCACAAAAATGGAAGGTTCATATTGTTGAATGTTTCGAGTTTTATGTTTTCCAATCTAGCAGAACTGTTAGTGCTGGCATTTGCATAATTGGATAAGCACTTCATCCGCTTATGTGCATTCGTAAATGTTACAAATTTGTTAAATGATTTCACGTCAGCGGGATTTCAACCGACGTTAGATTAAAACCGATTCCACCAAGATGCAAGATGGGCTGCTATTTTCACTTAACGGTCGTGAGCATTAACTATCGACTGGTCTCGCAAAGAAACACCTCTGACGGGGCAAGTTTAACAATACAGATTTTTCTCCATGACTACAAATTAATCTGTTATCTTTGCAGTAAGGCTTGCCACAGGACACAAATTGCTACCAGATACTGTATTTACATAAATTAATTTAATTATCTTCCTATCTTCTGGCATTTACATAATTTAATTATTATCCTGCTTATATTGAATAGCTTATATATTCCTGACATATTAAATGGGATGCAAGGATTATTGATTTCAGATTAAAGGACTTGTCATATTTCACGATTGGACGTGACGACTGAATAACTAATTATAAGATTACATCTTCCTCCTGAATTCAAGCGCCGGAAGTGCTCGCTTCCTCATCTAAGCGTTCTGAGAAGAAAGGATAGTGCATATAAACTAGAATTGTGATTTCTACTCTTGTTTGTTCGCAAAGTGGTCTTCTGTGTAATTTGAATTTATTTTATGAAAAAGAAAACATACTTTAATGCTAAAATGTACTTTATATGTACCCTTAATTAATGGTTTTGCCGGATGTACCTAAATTATGCAGGATTTTTGTTTCTGCTTAGAATGAAATATGTGTTCCTTGGCTTGATGAATCTGATAAATGTTCATTTGGTGAGTTTAAACTTTAGCAAGTATTCCTTAAAGGGAGCCTGTTTTCGTTGTAAAACGTTTTGAAATGACTATAATATTAATCCACTATCCAAATATTCTAGTAAAATATGATAATATGCAAGTAAGAACATCCTCCAGAATTTGTATGTGTGTGTAATTTCTTTAACACTCTAATGGGCAACCTTCAATAAACATTAACATAAGGAGGATAAATTGTCATATTTTATCTTAAGTAAATATTGAATTCATAATCGTGTACACAAAACACATTTTTGGCAACAGTAGATAATCCTATAATATTCTATAAAGGCCTCATTTGTTCCAGCCAAACTGGTCAAGTGCATTTACTGAGGAAAATCTTCTGTAATGGCCTCACGTGTAGAATAAAACAACGATTTTATAAGACCCCCGAGTGTCTCTAATCTCTTCTGGGCGTAGAAATTTTCCAATGAAATATTTCGACGCGATCCTTGAGGCGTCCTGGAAAGGCACTTCGGCAAGTTGAAGGTGGAAAAAAATAGATGTTGTAATTTGTTATAAGAGAGCGCAGAAAATAGACAATATTTTGCGAACATGGCAAAACAGTATGATTTATTTGCAAGGAAACTACTTACTGCTTAACTAATTTATTTGATTATTTTAACCAAAAGCAACATGATACTCTGATTGCAGCATATACAAATGCATATCACTTCATTGAATCGTCCACGCGGAAACAAATAAAAATTTCGCTTTGTACCACGTGACTGCGATTCAATGGAAGAGCGGAGCCATCACCATTGCCATCAGCATTTGCAAGTGCACTTCGTTTGTTTACCGATCGGTTTTAATGCATATTTTAATTTTAGCTGGGTCTATATTAATAAAATTGAACACAAAGCGATATGAGGCGCATCGATCCGGCCAAAATTGCCTTTTAAAAATTCCCCACGCGGACTTTCCAATAAAATGTAAATATGTTTGGGCGTACTATGAGCGTAGTCAACACAGGATTGACTCAATTCCATTCACGAAGTAATATGAAGTCGATGTCGGACCGCAATTTGTCCGAAAGGGCCTGGAGTCGTTCTGCGGAAAACTTCTACATTTGTACTTAATTTAATAAAGTAAATGTCTCTCCTTTCCAGCCCCATCCACCTTACACGACCGAGAGGGAACTTTGGAAGTGATAATTGCTGAAATTGGGAAAGTTGGATTAGCAGTTCGTTATTTTCTGGTAGAATATGTTCCACTGTTGTTATGCAGTCATTTCCTTTAAAGAGATGAAGAAATCTACAGGTACTAATTATTAATTACGTTTGTAGAAAATGTTTCAAGCGAGAGTTTTGTCATAACTTTAACTTAACTTAAATCTTAACATTATGATGTTATGATCATTTCTGTTTCTGAGTCGAATTGTTGCATAAATGAATAAGTTTTTGTTGCAAAAAATCAATAAAAGTTTTATTGCTATTAAAGTATATCTTTTTTGGGGCTTATTTTATATCTTTTGCAGAAAAATTTATGATGGATAAATAAAAGTGCTGCAAAGGTCTATTATTACAACCCAAAAAACTCATCCAGCATTTTGATGAAATAACGCTTCAAAAAAGTGGTCTAGGACTTAATACAATGAGAACAATTCAAATATACTCAAAAGCTTTACAAGGTTCGATAAAGAAATATAAATAAACAGAATTACCAAGGGGTATGGAAAATTCGGGAGCATTGCATCAGCATTAATAAGATTCCCTCAGCTCACTGCTTGGTATAAAATTACGGCCGAAAGATTGATTGGTCCAAATTTACTAGATGAAAACGAGCATCTACATACCATTCAATGGATCAAAACAAACCTTCACGTCAGAATTTATCAGAAATTAGTCAGAGTTCCAGAGAGTTCTCATCGATGACAAGAATAAAGAGAACTTTTCAGAGACAGACCAATGTTGAACGTGTTTGTGTGGCTACTCTAAAGCCCAAAATTATAGCACGAACTCCGGTAAATATTCTTTCATTCAAATTAATGCTAAAAATGTAATACAAGTTGTTTGCAATAATAGCAAATCTGTCTGATTAAAAACAATGCAAATACTCCAAATCATTGAACTATTTGCACAAGTATATTTATCCTTATTTGGGTAACATTTTCCATTTTTAATAATTATGACTATTGCTTTCTTAATCATTATAAGATATTTTATGTAAGTTCTATAATAATTTTCAAATTTTTAATTGCGGACATATGAATTTATTTATCTGCTTGTGTTTTTTCTAAAAAATTTATTATACAAAGACGTGAGCAATATTCTAGTATATACTAGTATATCACAAAAGCAGGTAAAATCGTGTGCGAATACAGCATTAAAATTAAAATAACAGAAAAACGCTAGTAAAAACACATTTCATCGCATTAAGCTATAAAACAAATGTATAACAAATATGGAAAAGAATAAAACCCTCTTTCAAACAACACTGAAAGTGTTTCTAATGCATTTGCTGTCAAATTATCTACACCAAATATATTAGGTGCGTAACTAACTTTTCGCTGTTTATCAATAGATGACTCCAGCAGCAAGAAGAACTTGCTTCAGCATTAGGAGTTACTCGCCCAGCCATTTCCAAGCGGTTGCATGCGTTGGGAATGATTCAAAAGCAAGGAACTTGGGTTCCTTATGATTTGAAGCCAAGGGATGTTGAACGTAATTTTTTCGCCTATGAACAACTGCTCAAGCGGCAAAAAAGGAAGAGTTCTCTTCATCGCATCGTGACGGGTGATGAAAAACAGATTCATTACAGCAACCCAAAGAAAAGAAAGTCATGGAGACTGCCCGGTCATGCTTCTACGTCGTCGGCTCGGCCAAATATTCACGCTGCGAAGGTTATGCTGTGTATTTGATAGGAAGAGGACGGTGTTATTTATTATGAACTGTTGAAATCGAACGAAACTATCACTGAGGAACGGTATCGACTTCAATTGATGCGATTGAGCCGAGCACTGCGCGAAAAACGGCCACAATACGAGAAAAGGCACGAAAAAAGGATTCTACAGCATGACAACGCTCGGCCTCACGTTGCCAAACACGTTAAAACCTACCTGGAAACGCTCAAATGGAAAGTCCTACCCCACCCGCAATATTCTCCAGATATTGCGCCGTCCGATTATTACTTGTCCCTTTCGATGGCACATGGTCTGGCTGATTAGCAGTTCCGCTCATATGAAGCCATCAAAAAATGGCTTGATTCGTGGATAGTCTCAAAAGACACTTTTACTGTTACGGTATTGGTGCTCTCTCAGAAAGATGGGAAAAACTTGTAGCTAGCGATGGGCAATACTTAAATGATTCATTTGTAATCATTTTTTTACAATAAAGTTACATTTTCATTAAAAAAAAACAGCGAGAATTTAGTTGCGCACCTAATATTACAGATAATATTATGCTTAATGCCTGTTTCAAAATTAAGTTACAAAGCTTAAAAGGGTAGTAGATATAAAAAATAATCAGCGATAGGTTTTTGTTTACATTTTGGGACATAATTAGTAATCGATGTATTAATTACATGTATTTGTTAAGCACCACTGTTGGGATCCCCTATGACTGACGTCGGGCGAACATAGACAAATTTTATTGGTATTTCAACGAATCACCTTCTTGTTTACGAAATAATAATGAAAAAACCTCATTGAAAAGAAATAAAGACGAGCGAAAAAAGTTTACAACCCAATAAATTTCAACCAGAGAGGAAAGAAAGCGCCGCATGTTTGGTCGGATTGCGTTCATTTCAATTTCTTTTTACATTACATTACTTACTATTACGTAAGTTAGCTTAACTTTTCTTTATGCCTTATTCAAAGCAAGACATATTTACTAATATGCAAATCATCTGAACTTACTACGCACGAAACAAGAAAAACCATCATTTTATTGTAAGCAAGATGATAAAAATGACAGTGAATGCACATCAAAAAACGTAAAACGCCATAAATTTAAAACCACAAACGCAAGAGAAGCGGTGCATGTTTTTCTGTCGTCGTAATATCATGAATTTGTACTATTAATCGGGATAGAAATTGACTGTAGTCCATGGAATTTAAGTAGCCATCAAATTTTAACGATAAATAATGTCGACAATTAAGATATTGTTTAGTTGGCAATGAATGACGTAACCACACTCCTTGTGGCCATAATATAAAGCGATATTCTTTCGAGGTCACGTTCGATCTCCGGTTCAAAAAACAAGGCGCTCGAATAAATTTTTCTTAAATGGTTGTTTATTTCCTTTTTTCTGTCTTTGTGTTATTAGGAAGGTTTTGTATTCGTGAAATAATTTTATCTCGTGATAATGACGGATCTAACGTTTTATTTTGATTGTGATGCGAGTATTTTTATAGAGATAAAGGTGACGTTAGTTTGCGTTGTAGGATGTATTCGTCGTTCTTGCGGCGAAAGAATATACAAAGCGATCTTGTTTCGTGGTCGCGTTTTGCTCTAATGATACGAAAAAACGCGGAGCTATAATATTTGTTTTAAATGGTTGTTTATGTTCATTTTTTGTTTTGCTTTGATAAGCACGGTTTTACGTTTATGAACAAATTTAATCTCGAGGGTTTTAAAGATTTAACGACGTGTTTTATTGTGATGCCTTTGTTGTTATAGCAATAGCGGTGCCGTTGTGTCTGCATAATATTCTTTAACCCAGCATGGTCTATCAGCATCATTTCAATTAAGCCAGGAGTTCCAAATTATCCATATTTTCAATATTTTTATTTACACTTAGAAAATGCCAGGTCGTGGTCACATTGGTGTTCCTAACATGTGATTTAAGTATAAGAAATTAATTCTGCAACACCCTGTATAACTCTTCAGCTAGTAATTAGTCAGTTTTTCAAAAGATGTCATTTTTTTGGGCGCTGGTAAAATTATTTGTTTATGCAACAATGTGCAATATTTAGGACGTAGGAAAGCATATATACATGACTAATTCAAAATTTTATACTTTCTTAGTAAGGCCGACAAAGGTTAAAGTGAGTGTTTGTTATGATTTGCGATTGACATTAGCCCCATTAGCTATTAATCCTACACTATAGACACTAGCAAATATATTTATGCAAAAAATTGCGAAAAATAATTGCTTCTTCACCGCAACGTATCACCAATTTGACTTAGCAATATTTTACTTTGCAATTTTCCTGCGGTCATTTTTATTACAGTTATACACCTAGTATGTGTTGTTTGAGTTGTTTATGGACAAATTGATTTTGAAATCTGCTGAGATATATTTTTGAGATTTGGTAAGCTGTGAGTAATTTTTGAGATTTCAGAAATTGTACTTCAACAAGTTATGATTCAAATTTGCTTTCTTTACACATCTACTTTTAATTATGAGTTTTTATTAACAGTTTTATATGTCTGAATAGAATGACAAACTAGCTCATACCTAATATATCTTTGATTGGCAAAAGCCAGTATCATATGTAGTTATACAAAACGTATGAAGCAAATATCATTTGTCCACACTCAGGTATTTTCAAATGAAACAATCGAACAATAGACAAAATGTAGAACTCGAATATGTTTAAATAAATTTCAGAAATAAAGATGGTGTGACAAGGAACTTCTAATATTTTTATGCACTGTACTTCTCACCGTACAGAACCTTTTTTAATGTAACATGAGATAGAGAGCAGGAGATATCAAATTAGTATTAGTAGCGAGAGTAGCAGAACTTCAATCACAGCGAACCTGCGAGACGCGACGGCTGGGCTGGTTAGGGCGCGTTTAATAGAACAATATTCCATGGTTATGCACAAAGTAACGCCCGGCTGCATAATACGACATATTTACGGCAAATTTATATGCAATAAAAGTCATCCGGTGCACCGTGTCTATTAGATTATGCATAATCAAAACATTAACCTATATAGAATCGTGACTTGTGCGCGATGAATATGGATTATGGTGTGGTTTGGTGAGGCCCAATAATGGTCAAGTCAATACTGGGAATGTGTACCTAAACTGACAGATTGAAATGATCATTGCGATAGCACGGAGTGCCCTGCAAACACCATCAATTCGAATATCAGTGCCAAATTAGATTCAAATTACTCCCACAATTTATGTCTTTATAATTCATTTGCTTTAACGCTAATTCGATTCGATTCTCTATCTCGCTACGATTTCGATAATACAAAGAGATCTTAACCAAGAGCGGACCCATACTTTTAAATTGCCCCATCCTACAATTTGTAGATTTCTCAGATAGCTCTGAAGGTGGAAGCGATGGAGACTGTGCAGACGTTGCGATGCAGACACAGACAGCGAAGGCGGCGCAGGAAGTGCTGGTGGCGGCAGTGATCTGTAGACCGCAATGCATGCATGTCCTTAAGATAAAAGTGACATTATCTAAAACCCTTCACTGCTCTATATTACACAGATCGGGCAATTGGAAATTTTATGTGACCTCCCAGGAAAAAGAGAGGACAAAACCTGAAGGATTATTGGAAAGCTATTACTCGCACCATCCCCATTCGTGTAGCGAACTTATTTTCTTATTTCATTCCTTACGGCTTCAGTGTGCCTCTAGCTTTCATAATAGAGTCTTAGTTTTAGATCTTATGGAAATTTGGGTTTGATGAAACCTCTTTAAGGAAAAGCCTTCAAATTCCTCTCTCGCTTATTCTATTTTTATTCTAGGATATTAAACATGCATTATTTTGGGGGTCAGATTCCGGAAGCCAGGTCCATTATTAAAACAAGAAAGTATGGTGCGTGAAACATAGCCACAGTAACGGCCCCCGTCAGCTCATATTTCAGTCCCAAAGGGGAATATTTCCATCTCAAGAAAATATATTATTCCGCGTTCCTGTTCTCAAATGGTATTATACACTTAGCTAATCAAAATACATTCACATTTTTACGCACGGAATCGTTCGCGTGCGAAGCTCTCGACGGTAAACCATGAAACCTACGCGCTCCTTCACTAAATTTCAGCGCGAGCTTTCAGCGCTAGATGGGTGCAAATCTGAAAAGCGAGACAATAGTCTTCAAGTTCGCAACACGTCGCGCCCGCGTCCCTGGCCTTGCTTTGCCTTGACGCGGTCTTTTGCCATTCCATACGTTTACTTTAGCCTCTCTATGGATTTAAAGAGTTTATATGGCTTATCTTTGTGAATTATCTTACGCTCTATGTCTAACAAGACGAGTTTTCGGTTTGTGAGTTGGCAAGTATTTTATTAAGGTATTATTGTTTCATTTCGTAATTCAATTAAGCATATTGAATACAAAAAGTTAATTGGAATCGATTGTTTATTGATTTTTTCAAAAGCATGAAACAACAAACGCGTCAAAATAATTGGAGAGACCAAGGCTGTACGCCATTTTTTCATACAAAAATAGAGATAAATTTATTTATGCGCAAAAATGTTTCAACCGTAATAGCAAAAACCTTGTGATCTTTATTTATTATTTAGTGTTTACCAGTTGAGCCGCTACAAAATTTTATCATTTTTAACAAACAAACAACTCTAGCTTTCTAGAGGTGTATAACCAGCAGAGACATAATATTTCACTATTTAAACCGACTAAGGGTGTGCTACTATTTTTTCCCTCAACTAATTCATTATAGTTCAAATATTTAACTACTGTTGATGTTAGCATACAATATTTTAGTGACCAAACTAATCTTTTTTTAAGTAAAATTTACTATTCTTCACTGGTATTTTATAAAAACATAGAGAAACAATATTAATCGTATTTGTAATAAATCTTTTAAGAAATGTTAAACCATATTTAAATATCAAACTGCCTTAAAAAGACTTAAAATGATCTATATTCATGCATTATTCAAAAGCAATAGCAGTATTTATTTAAAACTTTTCAAACATAATATGCATCTTTTAAAATTAGATAATTTGTATTCTAAAACTAATTAAAAATGAACAAAAATATTTGCTCTCAGCAATAAACTCATTGCTTTGAAAAAGTATTTGTTTAAAAATGCTACTCTTCTAAGAACAAAAGAAATCTAAAATATATTCTTGTCCAGTTATAAAGAACAATATCTAAAAATCCAAAGGTTATCGATTTAGATCAGACTTAACCTTGGTAATGATGTTTAATGTAAATTGTGTGGATATAGAAAATAAAAAGGGAACAAACTATTTGAATATGAGCTAAGTTTCGAAAATCAATTACTTTTCGTTTCAAAATATTTAGGGATGGCCCATTCAGTCCACGGCATTCAAAATCTAGTTGTTTACAATTATTTCATTAGAGTACATAACAGGATATCGCTACTTAAATGCGAGTGTTACTCAGTGTAGCCCTTACATTATCGCAGCTGGCAGATTGAAACTGATAATCAACAAGAAACATTACAATGACAATGTTTAGATGGCATTGAAAGTGGCAAAAGAAAACCACTATACTTGTATTACTTTCCAAGAAAATGAAGTGCTGATCGCATATAAAAACAGCTTCATCTTCGACCGTCCTTTAATGGGAAGACGGTACAAAAAAATCTACAGATCAGCTATAATATGTTGAGGAAAATCAGACACGAAATAGGGATTTCAATTTTTCAAAAAAATGGTTCTGTCCGGTGCAGTATAAAACTCAATTTAAGAAATGCATAAATAAATCATTTCCATATTGAAAGTTAAAACTACAAACTACCATAGTCCAATTTATGAACATATGTAATAGATCAGTTTCCCTCATATAGAGTCAGAAGAATAATTTGCAGAAGACAAACACTGTTGTTACCAAATTAAGTTCATTTTCATTTAACTCTATGCCCAATCAAGTGATTATGACGATGAAGAAGTTGGAAAGCCTGAAATAGGGCATTTGCGTTAAAAATAATAAAATGTATATTGCAGTGAGAACACTGAAACGATGAGATTTAGTCTATAGAAGAAACATTATTGAGCTGAAGCATTAAATCAAGAGAAAACAGATTCATTCACTGTGTAACATAACGTAATTTGGCTGCAATTAATACTTATAAAAATGCTCCTCTGCAATTGTGTATCACCGGTAAACACAAAAGTAAAAATTGTTACGTTGGCAAAAATATATCTCAGTGTTGAACCACCGTCAAACTGCAACTAACTCATAACAGAAATTCAAACTTGTGTTATTTAAATGAAAAGTCAAACTCCAAATAGTAAAAAACTCATAATTCTCCAGATTTCATACCTAAAATATCGACTTGCAAAGAGAACAGTAGATACAATGAAACCTATAATTCACAGTAAAAAAACGACAATGCCATGAAAACTGAGAAGTTCTGGACCCATATTGAGTAGCCTTACTATGCTTTTGAAACAAAAATTCAACAAGAGATGAAACAACAAAGTTTCATCATTGGTTTGAATAGAAAAAAGTCATAAAATCCAATGAAATTTTAATGCATATTTTCAAGACATTGCCAATATGCTAGCACGTCAAGGGTTGATATGTAATGGACTGCTAATAAACACTGATATACTGCTACTTTCCTTTTTGAATAATTTATTTTCAATTCATTTTTACAAAGCCCTGAATGGAATGCATTACTAAATTAACTAGTCGCAGTCATCGAGAACGGTTTGATGCGACAACCTTTGCCTAATGGATTTAAAATTAATTAATACAGTTTTCAACAGCAGTCGCATCACAACGAACGGACTACCATCGAATCCTACATACAAACACAAAACAAATAAAATCCTCTTGTTGTTGGTATCCCAAACGTAAATTAACGTTGCTTTAATTAATGGAAATTTAAATCTAACGTAGTGGATGCTCCAATGAATTGGCTCTAAACCAACGACTGGTTATGTAGTTCGAGAATGGGTAGTTGGCAACAAAAATTTTGTCTAACATCCTGAAGTAAAGGTTGGCTTGTAAAAGATTAAAATTATGGTCCAGCTGCATGTGTCAGCGTGCATCTCACGTTACAAGGAAATTGAAGGGCGGAGGAGCATTCAGCAAGAAGATTTCATCTCATCTAAAAGTTTCCACAACCCTGTCGACGGAAGAACTATTTAAAACTTTAAACTGGGTCAACAAAACAATAAGGATAAACGGGCAGTCGCCTGAACTTTGCCGGCGATATTGTTATTTTGCGCTCATAACCCAAATGATCCCGAATTTAGTCGAACTTCCATCTAGGACTTAATATCCCTCGGAAAAAACCGGAGTAGGTTAATAGCTTCACTAAAAGAAGCGGAAGAAAAAACCCGATAATGCATTTAGTGCACTCTGCATGTAGTCAACTCGAGCTAACTAGGAGATGATAAAATTAGCATCCTATTGGTCTAAGATTGAACTAACAATTTCTTGTGCCCTCCTCTACCCCCAAAGCTGATTCCGTTCTTCAGGGTGAAATATCAAACCGAGGCGTTACGCTTTGCCGCACCCCAACGAGAAGTGAGGGGCAAAAGGTAAACCCCAAGAGAGTCCTTACCCCTAAGGCTATTATCGTTTACGCACAGAAGGTAATAAAAACAGTTACGTAAAAGAAGTTAAGAAGATTAATTGTCTAATAAAAACTATTAACGTTAAAGCCATTTCAAAGTTAAATACCCCCAGTTTATCAAACCAACAATTTATTTCCTCTTATTAAGTTATTAAGGAAGGTCTTTGTGTATAGGTTTATTAAGCCCGTGAAATTGCGATTATGTTAAATTAGGTATTTTCATCGTAAAGGGGTAAATTGGATTTTAATTAATTTATTTGTTTTTAGCTAGCTGAAATTACGCAGTGAAATTTTATTTTCCTTAATTCGGGCCGTTCGCCGCCAATAACAAATCAAACCGCAGCTCCGTGCCGTATGATTTTTCCTTTATACAATCAATCAGCTTTTGTCAATAGAAATTACCAGGACAAACTAGAACATTCCCACAACGTCACATCCTGTTAAACGAAAACAGAGCTTGGTTTGAAAGGAAACCTTCAATGTTTGATTTTCAATGTTGATCTCCTCATCATTTAACCTACCCTCTCTCTGCCAGCATTGCGTGCTGATGCTGCCTATCTAAATTTGTGCCCTTGTTGGTGGCGAGTGGCGTAGGTCGTGTTGATTTAATTTTAGTTTAATTGATTTTCAGCATTTTGAAGTTTCACGTTCCTCTGCGTCATCAGCGACACCTCGACGCCAACGCTTGCCGTTTGAGTGCCTAGATTTTAAAAATACCATATCATTTGGTTGGAATTCATCAAGTTATGGTAAATCATTCCTGATTTAGTTTTTCCTATACCTTTTCATGTGGATTTGCAAAACACATCCAAACAAATATCTTGTGGGGCAATGGAAGCAAATAGCTGCAGCCTGTGTTTGTGTATTCATATCATAATACAAGGATTGACACTGATAAATGTCCCGCTTTTGAAATGTCTCTGCAGAATGGATATTGAATGGTAGCGATCACAAAGCCACATTTATTCAAACTCTGATGCAGCAGATAAGCCCGAAGAGCTACTACAAAGCTGGAAAGTGGATAAAAACTGAAACTAACATCGGAATGCTGGCTTGGAGTTACGTGTCACTTATTAATTTGGCTTTGTTGTTTTGGGAAAAAGGAATGCTCACAAACTATACATTGTGATATAGTTAATGTTTGTGCCATGAAATTTTCTAGAAACGTGAATATGGCAATAATTACATACTCATATGATTTCAATATGCAAAAACGATGATATTTTTGTTTTTTTTTACAAAACATACTTTCGCTCTTATTTCAAATACCAGACAAAAAATCTGCTTCCCCTACACTGTCACTCTAATAAAGTAATACATATTTTACTACTATCAATAATAATAATATTGATATTTAGTCTGAATTTAAAGCGGTTGTGATGCAGTTTACAAAGCAAAGAAAGAGTGTAGTAGTAATTATCGGAAAAACTCTGCAATTTATATTTATATAAGGAATTCTTTAAAATACAATTAAATGAATCCACATAAAACATTCATGGGCTGAGCACAGCTTCAGTATAAATATGTAACAAGAGCATAACTATAATAATGATAAAATCCAATTTTGAATGCGGCATAAATCCGCCAGATTCTAAGCGATGACTTTGATAATGATGAGTTTAAGGGCATCGAGTGATTACAATTTATTGATCTATTGGCTTGTAGACCTCAACGAAAGATTCTCTCAAATCATTCATGCAGAATGTGAATCATGACGTCATCTGCATTATACGCAACTTCATCTTGCTGAAATCATCATATGTCATCTACCTTCATTTCTATCAACTACAAATCGGTTTTAATCGTTATACTTCGATATATGGATAAATAAGAAGTGCTTAGAAGACCCTTCAAATTTTGATTACAAAATGTGTTAGAAGTTCTTTCACATTGAACACATTTGTGTGTATATTAGAGTGACCGGAGATTAATGTCGTTTCTGGGCATGTCGATATTTGATTGTCAATTGGTAGCTCATTACGTACTTGGAAGGCGTGTCAAAGAGATTTTGAAGTTATTGTATCATATTTGCTTCTGAATAATTAAGTATTAGACTTTGTTTGCAATTTGGGGTGAAATGGCCAACCAAATTCCAGAAGAGCATATCCGGCATTGGTTGCTTTTTGAGTTTCACAAGGGTAATACCGCAACTGCTGCGACTAAAAACATTTGCGATGTTTATCCAAGCGCATTGGACGTTCGAAAATGCCTCAGATAGTTCTCCAAGTTCAGATCAGGCAATTTTGATCTCTCGGACGCCCATCGATCAGGAAGACCAACCACATTAGATAACGACGTGCTAAGGGCAAAAGTAGAAGCAAATCCATGTCAAACAATTGAGGAACTTTTCAACAACCTTAACCAACCTTGATCAACCATCCAAGAACATTTGCCGCAAAATTGGAAAAATAAGCAGAGCTCGTGTTTCGGTCCCCCATAATCTATATGAACAGAATAAAGCCAACCGATCCATCATGTGCAACGTAGTGCTTCAACGGCATCGTACAGTTCCGTTTTTTGATCGCTTAATCACTAAAGACGAAAAATGGGCCCTGTACAACAATGCGAAATGCAAAAGACAGTAGCTCAACCAAAATGAATTACCACATTCTACTGCAAAGCCGGGTTTACACCTCAAAAAGGTACTTATGTACGTTTGGTGGAATACACGCGGAGTTGTTCACTTTGAAGTGTAAAACCTGGACAAGCTGTTAATGCATATGTCTATTATGAACAATTGGAACGAATAAGCCGGTCTTTGATTGAAAAGTGTCCGGCAATTGTTAACAGAAAAGGACTTATTGTGCAACATGACAATGCAAGACCGCACTGTGCAAAATAGACCTTAAACAAAATTAACGAATTGGAGTGGGAGGTCACTGCAACATTGTCTTAGTAGTAAAAAGTTAGAAAATTTTGGTAATGTCCAAAATGCTAGCTCGACATATTTTACAGAAAAACCGATTGAATTTTACCGCTCTGAAATAAAAACTTGTTAAAAATGTAGTCGTGCGAAATTAACTTAATAAAACGATTTTTTTTTCCGGTCCCCCTAATATTACCGACATTTAATTATACAAAATAAAAAATAAAATAAATAACATATTCAATAATAATATTAAAATTCAGTATTAAGACTTTATATGGGTAGCATGATATTTATAAATAACTACAAGTGCATTAGTTGGAGTAGTCAAATGTCTATCAGAGTGACTACAATGATAAATCAATCACTGTCGGACAAACGAATGTTGAAAGTATTTAAGGACTCTTCGCCTGCAATTTGTACAGTAGAAAGATGGATTGGTGAATTTCAACGTAGTCGTACAAGCCTTGAAGACATCCACGTCAAGGCAGTCTACAAATAGCAACAACACCAGAAAAATATATAAGATGTCGTATTGAAAAATCGTCGAGGGACTGAAAGACTGAAAATGGGGCAAAAACAAATTCGAATGTGGCTTTATCAGCAACATTTCGAGCATTTTTGAAAGAGAAAAGTGGATTTTGTGCGTCGATTCATCACTATGGATAAAGCCTATCGTCATCATCCTGAATCAAAACAATAGCCTAAAGAGTGGTGTGAATCTAGTTCTTCGACTCTAACTAAGTTCGTGTCCAGAAATTGGCCTAAAAGAAGTCTAAAACTTGCATCAGTTTTGTTATGCAAAAGAAATTTTGTTTGTGGATGACTTGCAATCAGGACAATGCACCGTGTCACAAGATAATGGATAAAATCAATAAAATAAAGTTCGAATGTTTGGAGCATCCCCCGTATTCACTTGCGACTTCCATATGTCGCTAGACCTAAAAAAAATCATGAAATGATGGTCACAACAGATGTGGAAGCGTGTGTCTTGATGTGCAGGCAGACTACTGAATAATAAAGTATATTTCAAAGGATAAAATTGTGATTTTGTTATCGAACCGCAAAAGTTATTGGACAACCTAGTATACTATAATTAAATTATACATTTGCGGGTAAACAAATTGGTAATATCGGTGATAGAAGTATTAGTTTATTCTTAGTGTCAACATTTGTAGAAAATATAAGACCGTATGATTCCACTTTTGTTGTTTTGAAACTTAAGGTTTCGTTAGTCTAAGCTCAAGAATAAAAAGAAATAGACTAATACTAGATAGTATTTGAATAATTAATTTTAGACTTTAATTTTAGGTTGAAACTAAATATGAGCACAATAGATGAGAAAAACAATGACATTGTGCTGGAAGGTTTTGTTGATAGTATGTTATTATTTTAAAAGCCGAATCAGATGTTGCCAGATCAAATTAAAAACTATCAATTATTAGTGAAAAGCTGACCTTTAAAAAGCTTTTTCTATTTTTGATGTTTAAGAAGAATATTTAACTGAATATCTTCCCTGAGTAATCTACCGCAAATAAGCACACAGTGCATCGAGTTACATATTTACAAAGTTAAAGGAAATCAGAACTCGACTAAGTCATAGGCAAATTATATACCTCACAGTAGCGAGTTTTACTCAACACTTTATTTCACGGCGCGTCTCCGTAATTAAATATACTACAGATTTAATAATCTAATAACTTCCTAAGTGATAATAATTTTAGAAGTAGAGCGACTTCAACGAAGCCAAACTGGTAGTACGTTTTATGTGGATATTAAGTACACATCGACGCAATTTTGCGCGTAATTCATGAGGAAATTTACTTGAGCTGAAATTAAGCTATTAATTAGGACGTGAATTTTTAATTACCAACCTACCTAGAAGGTACATAATAACATTAAATCTCATGTGCGTGCAATAAAGGAAACTACCTGCCTTCTCCACGGTAATAACATCTCCTGGTTCGGGTTATTCAGCTGGAAATTTACGCTAGTTAATAACGGCGTACCGGATATTCAAGAGTAACAAAATTGCGATTTATTGACAACAGCCAGGTTTATTGAGAAACGTCGAGATGCTGCGAACTTCTATAAGAAGAGGAGATGGAAGGATTCCCTAAGTAGATGAAGTTAAGCTTGGCGTTTCTGTTAACAGTGCTAAGAAAAAAATCCGAGAAAAACGGCGAGGGTAAAAATGCGAAAGTAAAAATACGAAAGAGAAAACGCTAAAGTTTAAGGTCTGAAATTAAAATTGCAGAAATTTAGATGACTTTCAAAAACTTCTGCCTGGCTAGAAGAAATCCCCAGCTAAAGTTAAAGTGAAATCTTGACAGTTGTCTATAAAGTTTGAAGGTCAAAATAATTACGACCTCTTCCCCTAAAGGCATAGATCGCTTATCGACAGCTTCCCTAAGCTTTTTTTAAGGAACGTCGAAAGGAATTGCAAAAACTTCCAGAAGAGTCTAAAAGTAGTTTCGGAATAATAAATCACTAAATATCCTTGCTTTTAAAATACACCTGGGAGTACTAACTTTTTACATAAGTAAAGCAGACAAAACGCAGATATGCTCAAAACTAAATCAATTATACACTGACATTCATCACTCTCAATAAGAAAAACTAAAGCTCTTTCCATGCAAATCTCCTGTCTTACTGTCTAGACTTCAGCGCAAAAACTTGCCAGTATGAATAAAAATCAGCATTGGTTAAATTTGATTATGAAAAACCTAAAAAAGGAGTTGCCTTAACCCCGATTTTGACCTTTAAAAATTCTGTAGGGCGCCTTGAGATAATCGTCCTGGACAAATTTCGAATTTGAATTTTCCGGATTTCTGCGATTAATTTCATTGGAAAGCGAATCCGCAGTAGCCGTCCCGAAAGGTGAATTGGGTGATTAATTTCGGAACAACCAAAACGCATCAAGCCTTCTTTACCTTCATTAATCACAGGGGAAAATTCGGCCGGACTTTCGGTCCCCGATCTAACGACACTTTAATACCGTGTTTATTTCAACTTCCTTCCAAAGTCTTAGAATTTTTTCCTTCGCCGCTCCGGCCGTATTAAAATTCCAGCCGCGTTCAATATTTGTCAGGAGATTTTGACTCGAGCCTAATTTAAATATCTTTTGTCATTCCGTTTGGGTACTTAAGGAACTTTGCTGAAATAATATAATAAAGGAGCTTCGACTGTATTAAAATTGTAAATCAATACTCTGAGCAGTTAAACAAATATTTGCTGTTAAGGGAGAAACTTTTTAATCGAGTTTACCTCCTCAGGTATTGACTGGCACTTTTCAGGCACACGTGAGAAAGTTTTCTTTGGCAAAAATCGTTATAACTTTGACGGTTTTAACCACCAGAAAAACAGAGAAGAAGCATTGAGGATTAGAGGATTATTTATGTCTTGTAGTCTAAGCTTTTGTTTAAAGCTTGTTAGATTTATCAATGTTGCGTCTATTTTCTCATTAAATAAGAAACGAAACGTAAATCACAACGATATTGTAAATTCATGTAAGGATTTTGCGTATTATTAGTATTACAATTCTGAAGATGTATTAATTTGCGAATAAAAAATCATCTTAAAACTGATAGAAAAAAATGTCTCTAAACACTTTGGGCTCAAGACATTAGATTTGAGTTAATTCTGAAGAAAAAAGTTTAGTTGAGTTAAGGCAATTTCGTAAATTATATTACAGTTTGCTGTCTTAATTTCTTATTTATCCAGTCAATTTCAAGCTAGTTCCAAACACTTTCTCAATTCTTACATATTTCAATTTTATAAATGTTTTTAACGTTTTCTTCCGGAGACAATAGATGTTAATGCATAACTATAAAGAAATGAGCTTCTGGATTAAGAATAAAGCAATATTAAAATGTTTCGGTTTTGTTAATAAATACTATTGAAATTAACAAAAAACGAAATCTTAGTGATTTGATTGAGTTTGCAGACAATTGAGTTTGTTTTGTCAGCAAACATAATTTGCCTAGATGGCAGCTAGAATAGTCACTTCTTACAAAGTCAGTTCGTAGGTCCTCTTTGATCAAAAGGACGCTAGAGACCCTTGCGGTAAAATGAAGGGGACACTTGAGACTTTATAAAGCCCCAACTCTTTCAACATCATATCTCATCTTTGTCACTTATACAATTTTAAATGTTTACTAAAATGCCAATTTTTTAAATATTAAAATTTCACATGTATTTTTGTTCAGTCTTAAGAACAAACATTGCTCTGTTTTTACATTTATGGTTTTCAATATTTGTACAAAAACTAGCTACTATGAAACCTCAAGAAGCTTACATCTCTGAATGTGCCGCAATTTGCCTTAAAGATTTAATCCTATAATAAAAAATCAAACTTATTGCTTTTCAAGTAGGGCAGTAATTTGTGTTTATAAAATACAAAAATGACTTATCCTCTATTAGTTTTGTTATATCCCAAACGTCAGGTTCACCCACCGCGCCTGCCAACAATGGCTAACCGAACCTTTATACAAAGTAAACAAATACACGTTAAGGAGACACACCAAATGTGATAATATATTCATGAAAAGCCGTTAACATAAACTATGTTCACGATTCGATAAATATACACACAAGTTTGTAGCAGCAATGTACATGCTGTATAAAGTTATAAGCTGGTCGTTAGTCTGGGGGTAAGTATCTTATCGTCGTAAGACAATCTAAATGTGATGAGCTATCGCAGTTGTGTAGCCCCAGAGGTGATTTTAGTGCGAACCTACGACGACAGTTCATAGACAAAACGATAAATGTAAACAGAAAGCTCGTAAACGATATGATGGGTGCCTAAACTGATCTAGCTTTTACGTTTATATGAGCTGCAAGCTACGTGTCCGAAACGTGACTTAATATGAATTTTCAAGAAGATTCTCTTATTTCAATTATGTTGCAATTTTACGTGGAAGAATTTCGATGTTCATTTTGAGTTTTATGACCTGAATGGAGTAGACTATTACAATATCTTTATGTGGGAACAATGGCCTTAAAAAACTCCTTTGGTGATTTCATGAGTGACACCATATTTTATTTCCAATTTATCCTGTAATATATTTCTTTCATGTTAAGATTCCCAACACAGTTTTATAATTACCTTAATGGTTTTGAAATCTACTTACCTCAGATAAAAAGAATTATATATTTAAAAAGTTAAAAAGGTCCAGATAACAGAAATATTTTGTGAGATATAAATCGTCCAGTGATTTATTAAGACCGAAAAAAGTTAATTAGCTCTCTCGTTATACACTCCTTAATGATAATTCCGTAAATTCATCCGGACAAAATAACTTCGTAGGCTCTTAATCCCCTTCAAGCTGTACATACAAACTTTGTCCTGGATGTATTTGTTAAGCTTACTGCTGGATGAGAAAATCGATTAATTTTTTGGTCCGCATTCGCACTTCTACATAGAAGCAATACATTAATTGATTTTTTAGTAATGTACTGGAATTTATATAGATGCGGTAAATTTAGATTTTAACCTTCCGAACTGTTTTTGCAATAAAAGCCGATACTAAATTTATCCTAAAATTGTCCTTGGAATGTTGTTTTACAATGATAAATTCATAGCTTCTGCGACCCACAACTAAGACTTTGCTCTACATTATATTACAATATATTAAAATATGATATTATTTATAATATTTATTTTTTATTACATTAATAGAAAGTAATATTTAGATATTAAGACTAGTCATTTACATTTTTTTGTCTCCAATAAATTGAATAAAAAAGTCTGTCTAAAAAGTTACAGATTGTACATTAAGGGCTGCCTTTTTCCACATATAAAATGAAAATAAAATTTTAGCAATAGATTTAATATACGAATAAAAAATGGCAAATATTACGATCATGAAAAAATTTGACCTTGAGATTTTGACAGATTTTAACGATTTGGTGACCCCTGCATTCATTGTTACCCCTTCTGGGGCGTTGTCTGAGCGACGACAATTAGCATTTAGTTATTATCACAAAACCGTAGGCATATAGGACCACCAATATATATTTATATGGGAATTTTGAGTAGACACACTCAAGGTTTTCTATAATTATAGTTTCTGCGATTTATGATTTTGAAAAATCAACTCAGTTTTAGTTAGACAGTCAATTTACTATTATTATTATATAGTATTACAGGACATCTAGTAATGTTCTTCAATGCAATGAAAATTCGCCATGTTGCGTAGTATGTTGTCTATTATTGTTTTTGCATTTTAAAAATATAGGAAGTAATTATAGTGTCAGAAATCAAATAAAATTGTATAAATAGTTAACGAGTCTCTACTATTTAGCTAGAAAAAAGATATTCCAAATATGTAATATAAAATGCTATTTAACTTTTAGATTAATATTTTAGTCTTATTGGTTTCATTGCTCAGATAAAGTTAAAATTAATCATTTATACAATTTGAAAAATCATCTGATGGCCTACATTGTAAGCAAGTTCATTGATTTGCACACAGTCTAGAGTAGTCGTCTTGAAATACAAATACAAAAATCTATATGCAGAAAATAGGGTACAAATTGAAATACTGTCCTATAGGTGTATATATTAGTAAACACAATACAATCCTGTTTACTAAACTATAAAAACAGGAATCAAGCTGCAGCAAAAAATTAATCAAATGTACTCTGTGCTCAAACACTCTTATTCCGATTTTAATTGTAATAAATGTTGTGACTACGTCTTTCGACTACATTTTTGTCCGTGTTTGTCTTACATGTTTAATTTTTTACGTTTTTAAATGGTCAACGCTGATGAACACAAGCGTATGTATTACATATTTTATAATTTGCAAATATATATTTTATTCGTAATATTACATATTTTTGATAATATATTAATATATATTATACCGTTAATATACACTCAGCTGTAACTAGTTTTTGTTTTATTTCAGGAGAATTAAAAGAACAATTTAACAAACAATTTAAAAAAAATTCTTTCGTTGACGACAACCTTTTAAATACCAAAATAAATCCTTATGCGATAGGATACGCTTTTAAATTAACAGAAGTCGCAGAACAAAAGCTAGAACTAATTAAAAGTGACCTAGATGACTATTGCAATAAAATTAAATTAAGATACAAGAAATTGAGAAAAGAAACAGAAGAGTTCTACGAAGAAAGATAAAATGATTTGTTTTGTACTAATTTTTATAATAGTCTTTGCAGTTGCATTAGCTAGGATGCTTGCCTACATAATTTTTTATGATTATTATTCTGCAAAAATTAACGATTTTCATCAAGTAGAAATAATACTGGATAACATTACTAAAACTGTTTACGGAATTAAAGCCATGTGAACCATCTATGTTTTGTGTATTTTTGTGCCTACAATGTCGTTTCCTTAATTAAAGTCGGTCACCTAAAGATTTTAAGCCGAATGTTATTTTCCTCGAAAACTTTAATTGCTAGTAAATTCAACAAAAAATTTGAGTTTTCATTGCAGGAAGCTCCGTCGACTAAACAAGTAAAAAAAGTTGGAGTGAGCAAATTGTTCGAAACTTCCTTGCCTCTGCCGTTCGAGGTGCTTTATTGTTCTGACTACACTTAAGTTTTGTTTGTAAACTAATGTTTTGCTCAGGAAGAGTTGAGAGTTCCCAGCAATTTTCACCGTATATCACCCACCGGTTTGCAGGGCCTTCTTTTATGAAAGGGCCGCTGGGGTACTCTTCCATAAAACCCAAGGCAGTGCTTGAGATTTTTCCAGGTCTTAAAGTTTTTAACACACGCGCTATTTTTTATTTTGTACTGTTCTTTAAGGAAGAATTAGTTTTTTGTTTCTGAATAACAACTACTGGTGATGGAGAAAAGGCCGAAGATGAGTCTTATAAACCATATCTAGAAAAAGGTAATTTCACATTATGGTTACTGGCTAGAACTCGATCTATTAGTCAATTATTTATTTGTTTTCCTAGCCCAATTCCGTTGTGATTTTTATTAATGTTTTCGTAACTTCCTGCTAAAGTACTTTTTTATTTGCCAAAATTAGATGTATGCGAAAAACATTTTCTCTTAGCATAAAATAATGAATTGGCTTGCATTAAGGAATAATAAATATTTTGAAAAGTATATATGCTGTTCATAATATAATTATTTAAGCAAATAGTTTATAATTTATGTAAATCTATCACTGGCAAGTACTAGGTACATTTTGGAACTTTTATCTGCCATTTTATAGTAGCCCTATAAGATATAACCTGAATTAAGTGTCCCATAAGAATCTGATATATTTAGAAAACCATTAACAAGATGCTTAAAATTTTACGTTATACTCGGTACCTCAAAAACGATTTGCATTAAACAACCATTTTTATCAAGCCTATAAGATTTCTATGATTATTTCCTTCTCAAATGTTTTAATACTCCAAGGATACAGAGGGTTTGTTTTATAAATAAACCGCCGTCATATCTGCAATGTATTTAAGTTATTCTTTACATTTTTTCTTAGTTGTGTCGCTTACACTTGCCCGCAAGGCATCTGATATATCAGAATGGTGTTCTTTGATCTGCAAACCCAATCCAAATGTCGATTATCCAAACACTGTTTGCAGAAGGAATCCGTGTGGTTTGGATCCAAGCAATTGTCAACAGGGCTCTAAAGCATTCCTTATGACACCTAGAAAACGTCTTTACATTGAAAGCTACGTTAATTTTATGAGATCTACCTTTATTTCAGATGTTTTACCATTATTATTTGTCAAGTCGCACGATATGAATCTATTGAGTTACTCAAAAGAATTGGAATTTTCAGCCCAATGCTGGGCAAACAGCTGTCATCAGTATATAGATCCTTGTGGATATACCCCGAATTTTCCAAGTAATATTGCACAATTTTATATTATTTTTGACGATAAAGAGAGTAGCAATGAAGAAGATCAGATGTTTCAAGCATTTGGAAATAATCTCTTTGGAACCCTTCTCCCAGCTACAAAAGCTCTGTTGAAAGAAGGTTTTAAATATTCTAAAAATTTAGAGACGTACGCAGTAATAAAACTTTTGTACGCTCAAATATATCTAATTGGTTGTGGAGCATCCCACTTTAGAAAAATGAGTATGATTGTATGCAACGTTTATCCAGCAAATATTACTTTTGGGCAAACGATTATTACACTTAACGGCACTTGCACTGGTAAATTACGAAAAAATAGAGATCCTAATTTCGTTTTGTTGTGTCCTCATGCTTTCGACGAAAATTTTATTCCACCTTTTTCAATTAAAATAGAATATAATTTCGGTCAAGTGTATTTTGCAAATTGTGACATGGCGGTATTTTTTATATTTATATTATTTATGATATAGTAATTGAGGCTTTAATATGATAAACCTGTTATGTTTTAGAACACAGATGTTTTTTATTTATATTTGTATACGCAAATCAGTGTCCTAATTGATTTATAGACTGTCTATGAACACACTTTTTAAGATACCAGTAAACAATAATAAACAAATTATAAAATTGAATTTTCTTTCTACTGAAGCTGAATCTAAGTGCTACAGTTTGATAAAATGGCCTTCAAACACTATTTTTGAAAAGTTACATAAGGTTTACAAATTATCTAATTTATAAGAATTTAAATCAAAAGAAAAAGTAATTTGATTTTTTGCAATTTGAGACAAAATTGGAATAAGGCTATTTTTTGAAAACTAAGACAACTGATTTTAGCGCTTTACAAAACCTAAAAATGCTTTGTCTCATAAATACTGCAATTTTAAGTCTTACATCAAAATAGAGTTATGAGAAATGTAGGGGCACTACCGACAATGAGTTTTGAGTAAATGAAAGTAAAATAAGTTCTTTAGAGGAATATCAATTTGAGGTGCCCCCGCTGTTAAACAAGCGTGATATTTTAAAATAAGACATTCCAATTTAAAGACCAAATGAAAATGAAATTCTTGTTAGTGATTAGTCAAATGAAAGTAAAAAATTTTGTTTTCTATGGATTTTAACTGTCACCCATTC
Organism: Helochares maculicollis; assembly: GCA_033557835.1. Lineage (NCBI taxonomy): Eukaryota > Metazoa > Arthropoda > Insecta > Coleoptera > Hydrophilidae > Helochares > Helochares maculicollis. Next base: position 27,356 of record JAWQRO010000219.1, read on the forward strand.
AAAACAAATAATTTTACAAATACAAAATTCATTGCAACATTTTTATTAATGTGATCAATTTACAATTGCATAAGTACATAGTCATGTCTAATCTTCAGACTTTGTGTAGAAATTACCTTTCTGCTACCTAAAGAATTTCTTGTGCAAATGGTATTGTGACAATGATAACCTTTAGAAGTTTTCCACATCAAACTGAGGTATTCCCATAGCCAAGTGCCAGTTGATAAAACCTATTTCAGGCCAGGTAGAACCATTTACAAAAATGTTGCAGTTAAATCACTTTATGAAGCTATAAAAACATGTCAAAGTCTTCAGTAAGCAATAAGCTATTTATAAATAAAATTGTTTTTTATCTCCTGGACGATGGCGTGATTTGTTTAGAAAACCACTGAAATTCCATCACTCATGCCATGCAAAACTCGGCCTGTTTATTTTAAGCAATTAAAACTACAAAAAACTTGGTTACCCTACCAACTCATTATATGTAATCTTATTACTTACTATTAAAATTGTAATTAGTGAACATTGAAATTCAATATTAACCCTAATTACTCTTACTACTCTTCCAGAAAAACCTACCAGTTTGTCAGTCATAAAAGGGAATTTATTTCGACGCAAACCTCTAAAAGTAAATGTTGGGATTATTTTATTTGCAAAATAAAATCTGCTTGAAAGTCTGTAAAATTTGTCTCAATTTTGGCTTCATTTTTTTATGCTTACCCAATTATGTTTACTTATTTTTCTTTATACTTGCCCAACTGTTGCTAATAAAGTACACATTAGAGAAAGGTGCCAAATAATCTGAAAAACCTTCTCTTCCTTAGAATATAATTTGCCACACAAATTCGTGTAGATTAGATAAAGCAGATTGTTAAGAGGTTTCAAAATATTTATATTAATGACACCTTGGAGACGTGTTTATCTAGACACTCTCATGAATGAATTAAGCAAATGCTCAATTCAAAATTTTATTAGAAAGAACTTAATTGTCCAATCCAGTGATCCTAAGCGAGATCCCAACTACAGCTTTTTATCTTTGCATACATTTAACGAGAATTTCGTTTCACCATTCCAAATGGCTGTAAAGCAAAATTTGGTCCAATCTTACTTGTTTTCAATCACAGGGTTGTCGTAATGAAACTATTTTTCATTTTCAGTGATGTAGAAATCCTTTCCGTCTGTACCTTGCAAATAGCTGTTCAAAAGAAAACTGCGATCCACATTTTATTAGCGATATCTCATACGGCACCAGAGTTTTTTATATCTTAATCATTCTTATAGCTTCGGAGCATTGTGAAATAGCTTGTTGATTCACTCCTAATGACGCTGCAAATTCTTCTTATGTTTAACAAAAGTCTTACTGAAGTAATACCTATAATTCTGTATCTGTGAAAACTCTCTTTCTTCTACCGCCTCCTTCCTCAGTTTATATGTTAAAAATCAACAATTCATTCACTAATAGTTAACTACGGACAATAAATTAGCTATTTGATAAAAATAAACGCAACAATAGAAACTATTGTATTATGCTAAGTTTGGCGAAGTTGCTAAGTTGCGATAGTGAGGTAGCCGTTTGCAATTATATCTTCTTTCAATATGTCTTTTAGTCAAATAGAAGAAGCACACTTTTTGAATTTATAGAAGGACAGAAATATACTGTTTGTATTAAACCTCTGTGAATACTCTCTTCCATAGCTGTCTTCTGTTGTCGATTTTTTAAGTATCCACAACTATCCAAGTAGAATTGCCTAAGATCATAACATCTAAGTTCCGATTAACAGTCAAGACTAACCAACTCCAGATAGAGAATCAATGAGAGGATGCATGTATCAAATGACACTTTACTCATCTATCTTAGCGCAAAAAAGTTTAAGTTTTACATTTTGTTTAAGTACTATTATTACCATAAAAACATTTAAATTACAAAAATAAGATGTATTTTTTTATGAAATGACAAGCATACTTCTGCCTAAAATTTTATTAAAAGATCTATTTATTATGCTTATTATTAATAATCATGTTCAATTTATACCTCAATTGCTAACCTTTAGTCTTTCATTTTCTTAGACTAGTACATGCGTCTAATTTCAGAACTGTGTACCCTTACGGTATTAAATCCCAGTAATAAGTAACTATTGAACTGAAAGACTTCAAAAGTATGCAAAATTTTACAGCACATTAGAGTGGTTTCAATTAATTTAGGTATTTATAGATAATTAATAAATAAATAATTGAACCTTGTTTAAGAGCTCACCGTGCTGCAATTTCTCCATTTTAATTACAATGTTTTGTGCAAATAATATTACCTTCAGTTTTTAGGCAGCGTCTTTGATTGCAAAAGCGTGGTTGGGGTAATTTTTTATGTATTTAAAATGAGTTTTCTGTTTGAACGAAACAAAGGATTTCTCGGTGTTAATCCCCATTAGTCGGTTGAAATTCAAACTCATTTATTCTGGATTGATTGAAACACCAAATTAGAGCGTACAACGTCATCCCAAATTTACCCAACAGTTTGGCAAGTGCCTTTCCGTGGTTTACGACCCAATTCAACTTAATAAAATTAATTATCCTATCTTGTTTAATGCCAATCATAACTGGAAATTCCGGGTCTCATATTTGTGCCATTAATGTCCAAGAAACTTGAGTTGCAACAGCTTGCCGTGATAGATTCTCGTTACAAAACGCAATTAATTTGCTACATAATTTTAATGATCGACAGTCTGGAAGCAAGTTGTCCTTACTGTGTATACAAGTTTTGAGGCGTTCAAAAATTCTTAGCATCTCGCCGTATACTAACACTTTGGTTGACATTCATGTTCTCAAAATATTTCACCACTTATTCGAAGCATTTTTGGAATAGCATTGAAATAAAAATCTGTCCATAATCAATAGAAGCTATTAGAATACTGATATAACAAATTCTGCTTTATACTGTGTGTCATTTGACCTATTAACTGAAATATTTGTTTCTTATTACATGTGAGAAACTGCTTACCACAATTGAAGAATTTCATGTTATTACGGTAATGATGTATTATGTAGAAACTATTATTATTATGTATAGTGTTCCTAATTGGACGCATATATTGTAACCGACTCAGCTTATTCAGTATTATGAAACCCATTATGTAGTCAAACAAGTGGATTCCTAGCATAATTTCAATAATCTATGCAAATTCTAATTACCTGAGCATTAATCCAAATGTGAAACGAAGGGATGTAATTAAAATAAAGTTTTGAACATATTTTAATGAATTTTTGTTTATTAATTTTAAAACTTAGTTGCATTAATTTCATTAATTAACAATCTTTTTAAGCTAAATTATAATTAACTTACTAAATAGGTCAAACATAATGTTTCCACAATATTAACTAGCAATAGATTTTAGCACGATTATTTTACTATTTTGCAAATTAACAAAATGTAAATGTTTACATTATTAAAATAATTAATTAGCTAAGGTTAATAAATGAAATTAGGTACTGAAATCTCCTCTTTTATATCCGCGTTTACGTTGTGCCTATTTATGAGTTAATGTACCAATTATAAATTTACATGGTCTCTTTGCAACTATGCAAACATTTTGTCAATACTGAAAACAAAACGCTTGCGTCAAACTATTTCTACACTTACTTTTGAACTTAGGCTTTAGGTATAGTATGGTAAAGATGCAATAAATACATTACATTTGAGCAATTGCTTTCGTTTTCAAGACGATAAAAAAAGAACTATAAATTTACACTTTACGGCTCCTGCTATACCTACAGAAAAATAAATAAATGTCTCTATACTGATTGGCCCTTTAATAGGTAGACATTTTTACCGACACATGGATAAACTCAGTTGTGTGTTTTCTGTTGTGCAGTTAACTAAGAAGCTTTACAAGGACTTGGTTTAAAAGTATCATAAAAACTCACTTATATTCTAGTACTTTGAAGTAATGCAATGTGAACGAATTAAATCGGTGTCTGTTAGGCTAAGGCGTATATGTTTATTGTTATACTTTCCAATAAACGTATACCAATAAATTTTCAAGCGTGAATGCAAAATCCTGTACCGTTGTTGTGTACGTTCTGTCGATTTATTTTCAATAGGTGAGCGTATTGTAAAACTTCGGCAGTAGAAAATGGGTTCTGCCTGGCTCTTTTTCCCTTTTTGTCGCAGACCGGAATAAATGAAATTAAAGCTGTTGTTTACGGAAGGCAATCACGTTAATTCTGGTGTATTTTGCTCAAAATTGTAGCTCTATTGCTGCAACTGGAGTACAGCTTTGTATATAATAGAAACGTCTCTGTTAGCTCGATTGTTAAAGCTGCAGCGCAATTCTAGTGTTTTCGGTCTGAGACAAATATGTGACTTTGTAGTCAATTGAACTAGAAAGTTTTAAGAGAGTTATTGCAAATAATTACAAATTAATAAAAACTCTGCCAATTCTATATGGGTATTTTTCTACACTGTATGAGTAATGCAACTCCAAGCTATTTAGGTAGAAGGTACTAAATCAGTATATTGTTGCCATCAAATAAACTCATTATCTAAGTAATCATATTGGCATAGATATGCCAACAATTGGGGTAACGGATTATGCAAGTTATGCCATGAATTCAATTGCTTAGCCTATTGAGCTTTCATATCAGTTGGCAATAATACTAGATCTGTTCAAATTCATCTCAGCAATTGACAAGCTATAAATCAGTCATGTTATTGAGAGTCAACGACCGGCTCTAAATAAATGAGTTGGACTAATAAACATTACGATCATGAGGGCAAAATTATTACCTACTAGCATCTGAAAAGAAGAATTCTCTAATTAAATTGTTGAGTATGTTGATAAAAAACATAAAGTTATAAATCTTATTACTATGCCCAAAGATTTGTAAGTAGAGTTTTCTTTGAAATCTAAATATTTCAGAACGTGCAAAATCCTTATGGCAGACACTTCAACGAAAGAAATCATTATCATGGCGCTATTATATTGAAAAAAAAATCAATATCTTATTAAGTGGCACCCAATATTATCCCTAGTACAGCACGGCGCCTTTATGAGAAAATATAAATGTTTACAACATTTCCACACGCCGAAGATTAAACTTCAAAATCCAATTAAGCCAAGCGCCTCCACGGAGGCAGAGCACGATTTAATCGTATAATATATGGACCAATATGGGTCAAATAACTTAAACACTTCATTAAAGGTTAGCATACCGCAAAATATAGCTTTAATTCTCTCTCTTAGGAAGTACATAGGAAGTTCTACTCGCTGAGGCCCTCTCAAAGATCTTTTATTCAAAATTTCAATTAACGCAGCTGCAGGAAGGGTCCTCTATTTTACCTAGTAAGGCCCTTGTGGATTTTCTATGGAAATTGGGTAGTTGTGAAGCAGCTATTACAACTCATGAGGAATTCAGGAATATTTTCATAATTGCGCCATCTTTACTTCCTCCTTTTTTCTCTGGGCATGAAAACTTCAGCGATCGGCATTTAACATTCAGCTGTAGATGCAAAACTTCCAGCCAACGCCAGTAAGGAAAAGCTTTCGGAGGAATTCCTCTTCAAAGTTCCAAATGCCACACTAAAATATTTTCTTATTATTTGTTAACTCTAACTTGCTGATATTTACAGAAATTTAATAATCCTGCAAACTTTATTCCTAACTGTGGAAGTTAGCAATGTAAATTTATGTATGAAACTTTTAAGTATCTTACAAAATACAGAATCAAAGATTTGCGTTCCCCATGCTAATTTCGAATCTATTTCATAATAAAACGATAAAAGTACAACTTCTTGCATAAATTTAAATTTCTCGGTACATTTGGTGTGTTGCTTAGTGGCTTAGAGCGGTTAATTTCTGTATTGTTATCTGGAGCTTGACGAAGCAGGTCACATCGGTGCTGAATGCTCTCTTAACTCCTGGCTAAGAGCGATAAAGTAGTTTTTAGCTCGTCACATCACATCTCATCTCATCTCGTGTCAGAGTGATCCTATTTGCACCGTTAAGAACACGCACACTCGAGAGGGTAGACAAGAGGGCAGATAACACTAGAAATTCGTACTTAATCCATCATCGTCTGCACTATCGCGATCTAGCGGCCTGGCTCGTGTACTTCCGGTTGATTCATCCCGCGGTGACGTGAGAGACCAGTAATTAAACCAAGGGTTGTTATTTACTTGCTACGCTCATCCCATTCGGTTTGCTCAGACTCATAGGGAAGGCAAAGCTGGGCAAAGTGAGCCCCAGAAGAGGAAAGTGGAGAGACAAGCAGGGAGAGAGTTTGCTGAAACCGGAACGCAGATGTATTTGGGCTGCATCTTATGATCTTGCCTCCAGCATAATTAATCAACTGAGGAAGTTTCCAGTTGTGTGCAGCAAAAACACCGTAGTCTTCAGTATTATAGTATAAATTTATGTGTTCATTAAGAGAAGCAGCAGGTATCTGATATGGAAGTGTGGATGCTGTACATCTTCCTTTGAGGGGCTTCAAGTTTAGGTGTTAATTGAAGGTGTTTGCTGCTTGCTGCACACAGCTTCGTTTCTACCTTATTAATCACCTCCTGCGCTGTTATACCTAAAAATATGCGATGCCTTTCGTCAAGGAACAGATATTGTATTTTAAGGGTATATTTGTGTCGTGCTTGGGCATATTATGGGGCTAGCAATATTGTTTTCTCTGAACTTTTAGTAATGTTCTCTATTCGGCAAGTCATGGATTAACATCTCGTTGAATAAATATGTTTCGCCAAAAAAGTTATGCATTTAATTTTATGTAATTTAAACTATCAATTTTAATTTATATTCACATTCATCGATGAAGGACTTTCCAAGCTGTTGCTCTACAAAATTTAAAAATGTTTTCAAAGTTTTAAATATTTACATTAATATCGCAAGGTATGGTAGAAGTTTTGCGAATAATATAGGGATATAGGGATAACATTTTTTACTTTCTGTTGTTTATCACTTTAATATTACATACAACAACAAACCACATTTTTCAATAAAATTGCAAAAGTTTCTATCATATTGTTACTTTAGTCACTTTTCATTTATAGTTATATTCTCGTTACTAAAATACGGCTACAACTTTTCTGCTGCCAATACCAGAGTTGAAAATTTTCATTAAAACACTGATCTTTTTTTTAACAAAAATAGGAACAAGATTGTGTATTGCATAGAAGTTATGTATATGAAATTTTATTTGATTAAAACTTATGTACGACGCAGAAATAAAACTGAAAATCCATAAATGGTATTAGTTTTGCCAATACTTATGAAAATGGAGTCTGCACAAAGGTTATGCCGCACTACTTTTGAAATAAAAATTCTCTGTTTTCTTAACAAAATTCCAACAGGGCTATATTTAACACAACCTTTGTTAATAATAAAATTTTTTGCTTAGTAAACATGTTAATAAATACTTTTCAGATGCTTTTCACGTTCACGTTCAATTATTTAAAATAAAAAAAATTGAAACAAGTTTTAAACAAATCTATTTTAATATACAATTCTGAATTATACATGTAAGTAATGTCAAAGCTAAAGTACATTTATTAGTAGTTAATTCTTGGTCCTAATTTTGGATAAGCATCTCATCTTGAAATGCAAATTGATGTGAAGATATATTTAGCAAGCATCTAGTGCAAGACTCTAAAGCATTTTGTATTTACTCAAAGATTATTTGTTTCTACGAATATTGTTTCTTACTTTGAAAAAACCAACCAACAATATTTTTTAGATCGCACATGTCTTTTAAATTGAAATTAGTTCGAATCAACTGCATTTCTATTCTCAATTCAAATATTATTTATGCAAAAGATAAACCTAACTGCATTGATATGAAAGTAACATATAACGAAATTGTATGTGCTCTTGCAAATGTAGTGTTTTCTAAGTTTATAGAAAGTCTATGAACAAAATTTGTCTAGTTTAAAAATTGCTTGAAACAAAAATATTTCTTCGGCATGAAAACAAGATTTTCAAAAATAGTTTTTTTTTAGAAAAGGTTACCAAAAACCTTTTGGCAACTAATTTTTACGTATCATTTTATAATCTTGATTAAAAATATTTGTCCGTAGAATCTCATGTTTAGCTTAAATAATTTTACTGCAATTTGCTTTCACAATCACTGGCTTTTCCTAATTAATAAGCTTCGTCCTAACGTTTATTGCTCTTTACTTTATCAGTAAGGCTTAAACGATCATAGTATTTTTTAAATTTTTAGGCAACAAGTTGTTTTGAAATAGTTAAATCTTTATTGTGAAGATAATTGAAAATAAACATACCATGAAGAAAGATTCAACTACTATTTGGAACCACGTTTGAAATATAATTTTTCTAGAGAATTCTATGATTGTTAAGCAATGAAAAAGTTTCATCGACTTAGATAGACCTATGTAGTTAAAGTGTCTCTAATGAGTTTCTGAATAATCTAAAATTACTAATATTTTAGTTTTTTGCGTATATGTACAATAAAAAGCCTTTCGACAATAAGAAAATTTGTTTTTATTAATTTATAATAGTTTTTAAAGCACGTGCACTGAGGCAAGTCAGTAGCTTAGTACTTGTCCAAAAAATTGATCTATGATTTTGCTGTACTAGCTTCAGTCCCAATGTTATCGTTTACTATACTTTTTATACTAATGCAGAAATCTAAAAGATTTATATCTTATAGGAACTATGAGGCTCCGTTAGTATTATTATAATAGTACCAAATATTTCTTAGTATAAAAAAGGTCAAATATTAGATTGTCGAAGCAATGCGTCAATAGTATATAGATATCACTTTTTTCGCTTCTGCCTCTGTTAATTATTATCCAATAAAGTTAATTTTTGAGAGGTATTGCTATTTTTACATTACAAGTAATAATGTTGAGATTCCAATAAAGGTTCTGATTTTGTTTGGCTAAATGCTGAAGAGTGAAGTGACTACAGAATAGGCTCATGTTTGAATCCTCTGTTCCATAAAATATGATACAGGAATTGGCACAAATCCACACTTCATTGAGGTAGTTTCAGAATATGAACTTTAACTGGTAGACACATTTCACAGAAATTACTATGCTTGGAATTTTTTGAAACATATAAATGCCGCAAAGAACTACATGAAGTTATATAGCTTATACTCTAGCAAGTTCAATTAAGTTCTATAAAGTGCACACTTTCTGTCTCTCCACTACTAATTTTTCAAAGCTGCAGATTAATTTTTTTCTAAGGTAATAATAATAAAAGAATTGAACGAAAGGAATCATATGAACAAATACACTGAGCTACATTAAGTAATTGCCAAGTAGTGGCGAGTGATAATTCATAAAAATGAACAGAGCGCTAACCAGATACGGCTAATTAATTTAATTCAGGCTGAGAGTTAATATTTATTTACCGCCAATTTGATTTGAAACAATTCACTCAAAAAAATAATTTTGTTCTCAATTGAAGGAAATTGAAATACCATTCTTTTAGAAGCGTCGAAAGAAAAGCTAAAATTTCAAACCAGTCGGAAATGTTTCCAACTTCAAAAGAAACACCAAAATTGTGAAAGTCACCAATAATTGAAAAGCGTTTTCAGTTTTCCCCAAGAAGGTTTTTTGGGGGGAAAAATGAAATGACTTTGTAAGGCGCGATGTCACTCAACGTCAATCCGAAGTGAATAAAAAGGTATTTGCACGAGCATAAATCATACGTTTCCTGTCTAAGGGAGGTTGTGAATTAAAAGACCTTATTTACTTTCCATTTATCCCCACACATACGCATGTGGAATTCGCATTCGGATTAAATAATTGCGCGTCGTTTTCCCTAAAGGCTCCTTTCCAAACGACCTGAATACCCACAACCCTGGTTTTATTTAGTCCTTTTCAAATTTAACTGAGCAACGAATTAATTAAGAACTTTGTTGATGATATTTATATCTCTCTTGAATTTGCCTATTCAGTCTAATTTATATTTTTGAGGGTTGTTTTGTGAAGAAAAACAATTTTTCTTCTTTCTGTTCGTTTGTGTAATTAAAACTTTTGAGATGTTTTAATTAACGGTATCCAGGAGGTGCTTCCAGTATAGAATCTACGTAAATATGTTTACGTTGATCCTACATCAACAGAATCAGATTGCTTGTAAGATCTTAAAGTATATATTAGATATTATATAAGTAAAACCCTCTACTCTAGATGTGTTCCGGCAATACTCGCTTCAGTCCACAACTTGTGTTTAACTCAAGTTCCACCTGTTTGTTCAGTGCTCTAAAAGCAAATATTATGTTCACCTAATTTCATGAGGAATTTCAAGCCCATATTAATGACCGAACCAATTCTGCTCAAATGTTTAACCAGAATTGTAGATACATACATACATTAATAGGACCACAACACGTAATTGGCCTCCGGAAAACGTTTTATTGTTGATTGTTTGTTGGCCTGCCATAACGAAATTGAATTGCTCAATTCATACGAAAATGCTTGTCTGGCATCCCACATATGCAATTATACTCGAAAGGCTGCAATCTAAAACGCCATATTGCTAAAGCACCCCGATCCTTTTATTTCTTATTTCTATTACAACGCCCTCGAATGAACTGGCTTCATTATCTTAGATAAATGGAGGATATTTCTACTCATTTGGCCGTCCTATAAAAAAGGTTTCCGAAGCCCATTAGGCATTTTCTCTTTATTAATAGAGTTTTGAAATAATATTTTAAGATCACTGCTGTGTATTGAATCTATACTTAAATATCTGTCATGGACAACTATTATTCTTTTTAACTTTCTTTGTATTGCTAGCCTCTATTGAATATGCTAGGGGAAATATTTTTGCAGCTTAAATAAAAGCGTCCATAATAATGTAAAACAAAATATGTTGTAAGCAATACAGAGACATTTATTGTAACTTGGGTGAAAATACAAGAAGCAATCTGAAGTTCTGTTTTCGTGAAAGTATAAAGTAAAAAAGGCCTCAAGCCTAACAAATAAATGTTTTATGTCGGCATGTGTCGGTCTACTGCGTGACGTTTTAAGCCTATTAAAAATTTCACGGGCAGAAAACAGCTTCGAAACAACCCTACAATCCCAATTTTCTGCACGAAAATAGCAATTTTATTACTAAAGGGTGTCTCTTTGATAAAGGAAAAAGTAACTCCCATCCAGATTTCATTGTCATTTTCATCCTTTTAAAAAACCATCTTAGCATCCAAAAAATAAATTAAAGTTGTATTGAAAGAAAAATCGACAGAAAAAAGAAGACGGCAAAGGAAAAATTACAAAGGGCGAATGAAGGAGACAGAAAAGCGGGTGGAGAGAAAGCCCAGCAAAATAAGATATACAGGATATTTTACAAGCCAAATATAGCTTTGTGAATCATAAATCAGAATATAAATTTAATTTTATTTCTTAAGCCTTTAAAATAGTAGCAATCTTAATCTAAGCTACTATTAAATGTGTGCAGCTTAGTGTTACTAATATTTAAATACAATATATTTAATATAAACCTCTGTTGAAAAGACAGACATTATCTCTTGTATATTATATATTTTTGCCCCAAGAAAAATTCAATACCTATCACATATCATATTATATAAAATGGTTTAAGGGAGCGCTTTATTGAATATGGAATGAAGTCTGCTTAAATATATTTCAACTATAATTATACAATAACAAATATAATAAACAAAACTTTCGTTAGCAGCAATTAACTACTGCTTAAGTTTTTATTCATATACTCATAAAAGAAATAATTAATAATGTAAATAATGAATGCATTTCTCTAACACGATTTGAATTAGCAGATATTTTAAAAGTGGAGTTGAATGTATCTTGAAATGGCATTGGACAAAGATATTTATATATGACGTCTTTGGTTTTACGCACATTTCCTGAACATTTACCCCCAACTTCTAACATCTTTACTCCTTCGGCAATATGGGAAGGATAAAGTTTGCAAACTAGTAGTGATAAGTTTCTAAAAAACGAAGATCCACAACCAATTAAGAATGTTTCAGAATATAGCAGCTTAACCCCCGAAAACGTCATTAATCTTTTAGTGTATGTAAAATTTGTCATCTTAGCTTGGTTATAAGCTATTTGGGCAAGTTTAGTCCATTTCGCTTCAAACCCGTGTTTAATTATATTGATAATTGAAACTTCCTTTTCAAAGATACTAAATTCAGAAATATTTGCTGAATATGTTGGTGTAAATCCGCAAATGTCTGTATAAAGATGACAAGTATTTGCCCAGCATTGAGCTGCAAACTCTAATTCCTTGGAATAACTAACCATGTTCATATTACTTGAGTTTACCCTATAATCTGCAAATGCTATGCTTACAAAAAAATCTCTGAACCGGTTTACTGAGCTTTCTATCATTATTCGCTCGCTGGGGGTGACAAAGTTGGCACGAGCATCTTGTTGGCAGTTAGTTGGATCCAAGCGACATGGGTTTCTTCTACAAACGGTGTTTGGGTAGTCGAAACCAAACTGCGTTTTGCAAGATAATGCGCACCAATCTTGGCCAGATAAGGGGGAAATAGAGCATTGAAAAATATTCATCAAGAAAAATAATGAAAGCTTTAGAACCATGTCAAAATTTATTATTTATTTATTGTCATGTTTGTTTCAGTTAAGAATATCTCTAGATTTTTTGTGGTAGGTTCAGATTTTTCGCCTTGTGAAATGAAATCTCTTTACACCAGTATTAAAGAGTCAGCAGAAGTAATCTTACCGAAACTTTTTCCATCTCTCTAGCAACATGCGTACCTAAAGCAATAATCGTCCTACCAAAAAAATATATAACCAGGGCTAACTGAGGAGGCAAAAAAAGTTTGATAGGTTTTTCGAGAAGCTGCATCTTATGAATACATAATTTTGAGATGACCTCTTTATCAGAATGAAATTTTGCATATTAACGAGACGGAGTAGGCTTGCATTAAGTTTTTAATGAATTTCACCAGCGACCCCTTGGTCGAAGAAATTAAGATTTCTGCTTTGAATATTTATGTTACCATTTTTTACTGACTCTAGTTTCTTGCGGGAAAAATGAGACGTGCCGGAGTTTTGTTCCGTTTACTCTACCAACGAACGGCACACAAGCAAATATTTCTCTCTCATTTAGACAAATGAGGATATGACGAACGTTACTACCGCCATTTAATTGTTGATGCTGGGACCTTAATACACTAGGTCAGGCTATATAATTTTATCACCCAAAGAGATACCCGTAAGTTATGTTGTGTGCACTGCTCACCTCGGCAAATATAATTAAAATGGAGCTACAATCTAGCCCCCCGCTGGATACCTTTTAAAGGGATATAAATCCAGTTGAACGAAGTTATCGCTAAGGAAAATTATTATCTGCTCTATTTGTTGGGCTTTATTGTTTTTAATTGTCACTTAACTCGCTTTATTTATATAAGTAAGTTATGTTTCTATAGAAATAGAACAATACAAGTATAGTTCACTTCATTCTACAAAGATTAAATATAAAATACTAATACTTATTTTTCTAATATAATCGAGAAGTTTCATTTTCTATGCCTGGAAATAAACTTTGTATAATTATTATCCTAAGTAATTAACACCACAGTTGCTTAAATTGTAGTAACTGTTAATTTATTAAATATATATTATATAAATATTGTTGCCATTTTAACACTCACAAATAGCCATACAAGAATAATATTTTCCAAAAGTTGTGCTTAAAGGATGTGTAAATATATTGAACAGTTTTTATTGATTCCGTTCATTAAACCATTTCTAGAGAGAAATTAATGGTGAAAGTAAAGCACTGACGCTGGAGCATCAATGCGACCAATTCACATTCCGTGAATAGAGCGATTAAACAACTCTAAGAAACACGCTAAGAAAATTTAATCCTCCACTGTTCATCAACAATTATTTTTCTGCAAACGCTTTGGCTTCCGGAGGTAGTGAATTTCTCCAGGGACTAAGCAGTTGAAGCAATGAAAATAAAACGTGGTTTTTGTTTCACTTTTCTCCGTTATAATTCATCTCGAGCTGAAGTCGGAGATTTTTTGTCGGGTACCATAGCAACTCTATTTCTGTAAGTGAGAAAGTAAGATTTATAGTGGTGCAGATTTAAAAAGCGCACATTCAGAGGTGTTGGCAGAATTTTCCATGTCTACTCACATATATTCTCTCGTTTCTGGCGGACACTGAGGAATATGTGTTGCCTGTTACGAAATATCGGACGGAAGTGCAGCTATAACGGCGAAGTCTCAAGCCCTTACATTACATAACATGGTCTTCTCGATGATAAATATGCATTGCGCTCACTAACGCGTTGTAAATTTGCTCCTTGATTTATTCGGTGGTTTGTTAGATGCACTTTTTACGCCTCCATACACGAATATATTATGTTTTGTAAACATAATACATCAATGCAAGCTGCAAATGGCGCATAAAACTGCTAACTGCAACTGGCAATGCTGACAGATTCTATATATTTACTCATAATCAGCTCGTTTATTGTGTAGTACGTTTCAATCGGAAAAAAAACGAAAATCTGATAAATAAAATTTATTTGAAGAGCTTGACATGGTTTTACAAAAAAAGTTACATAAGAGTCAAATTGATTCTCCTGAAGTAGGGACTATCTCCTACGCACTTGGCCAATCTACCTCATTTTGAAAGTGCAAAATTTCTAAAAGCAATGATTTTCCAAATACCGTTTGCAGAAGAAATCCTTGAGACTTGGATTAGGCAAGTTTTCGCAAACGCAGATTACACTTCGACTCTTTCCGTCATTGACGGATGTAAAATATTGTTTACTGGAGACAAGTACAGCAACCAATTATTTATGAGATGGTATCAACATAAAAGGGTAACTAAGATCCAATTTGACTTAATATAATGTGATAAATTTAATTTGGTCGAACAACTTCAAATTTTATTATTTATTTAGAGCCCAATTTTGTGGAATAAATTTTCTAGCTGCGCATTAATGCTCCCCTGGAGATTCTGTAGGTTTGAGGTCATTTTCATCAGAACGTCTCTAGTTAAAGATGGTGCTTCTGGCAACTGGGACATTTCTTTAACAATATATCCATCACTAAACGATGTGAGGAGCGCGTCGACAACTTCTTGGGTGTTATCAAGACATTGGACGTCCTTGCAAGGAAGAAGTGCTAGAGATTCTTTGGCTGCTGTGATAAAACCTTCAAATCTTGCTTGGATTACAGACGAAAGCTCAATGACAGCACGAGAATTAGTTTGGATGAAATTGTCTATGGTTGTTTGAGTAGCATAGTAAGCTTTGGATATTGAAGATTCAGCAGCGTAAATGAACTGCTGTATCTGTTGAGGATTGAAGCTTTGTTCTTTGGCTTTCAGCCTAAATTCATTATAAGCATTCTCTTTTTGCTGCCAAATGAAGTTGAGGTAATTGTTGGCGAAATCGGAAAACAAGTTGAAGTTTTTTTCAGAATATCTGTCCTGGAGTATAGATATATCGAACTGAACTTCCTGAGCTAAATTTTCCAATAGACTCTTTAGAAGAACGTTTGGGTCTCCACCTTGTTGTAAGGAATCCTGATAATTTATTCAGTGTTAGTTATAAATAGTTAATGACTGCATAGTATGATGCATGAAAACACTGCATTAAATTTACATTGCTTTACTGTACTTAATAAATAGAATAATTACCTTTTGCTGCACGAGGAAAATAACGAAAGCAAAAACAAAATGTTTCATGTTGTTGAGTGTATAAATGAATAAAATTCAGATGACTAGAGCTCTGCCCGTGATAACAGTTTGCTTTTATACAAAAAGTTCATTACTATCTAATCAGGTGCGAATGAAATTGCCGGAAAATAAACAAAATTCAGGTGCTTCATTTACTAGCTGAATATTGATTCAATATTTGAAAATGCATATTAGGTAGATTAAATTTCGTTTTAAGTTTCCCATTAAATATATTTATTTCTAATTTTTATTGAAATATATCTAAAGCTAATATTTGGTGTATTTTAATGCTCATTTATATTTCGCATCGAGTTTGTTGCGATATTAACTTAATTTTTTACATCGCTTTTGTATATAAGTATAGCTATTAAATGAAATGAAATGAGCTAATAAAATTAGAAGGAAAACAATTTCATAAAACTTGCATTAGATTAAGAAATACGCATATACAAACGAATTATGGCTAGAAGAAAAGTGACAATGAATGACAACAAAGAAAATAAACTATTACATATATAGTACATACAGACTTATACAGAGTGAATAGCAGTAGATGTAGTCTACAACAACTATTAAAGCTCTACACACGAATTTACGAACAACCGTTGCCGCTAGGCAAGAAGAAATAAAACACAGCTATGAAAGTGGCAGTAAAAGGAGAAGTAAGTGACTAGCTTACATAATGCCAATTGTTTGTGTTTAGCTTTATAACAACGCAATATTTCTCTTAGGCAAACACACCTATAAAATTCTAGTGCAGCGGAAAACAATAAAACGTAAAAAGATAGTAAAATATATGAACAAAAAGAAAATGGCTGGAATCACGTGACTTCCTCTCCACAGTTCGCATTGTGTTTATGTTTAGGGTTCGCCAAAATGGGCTATATCGTGGTATTTACACTTGAAGACGCCTGGAACGATGCGGCGTTCTTTGTTTAGAGATGCGTGTCGGATAATGAGACTGAAGAAAATAGCAGACATTTATATAAAAAAAGTACTCCCCCAGTACAATTAGGTTACTGATACGTCGCAACGCGTAGGCAGGGATTTGTTATCCTGCTGTGGAGTAGCTGTCTTTGAGAGCAGTCCAATTAACAAAATTTTACGAAATAAAAAGTATCTCATGTTTCGAGGCAAAGGGGAACATCCGTCGACATTTTTCCTGTCTGCTAAAGAATTCTCAATATTTAATGAGACTTCTTTTATATTATTTTGTAATTACATTTCTCTCGAATTTTAATGAACTGGATGGACGGAAAAAAATTTTATACACCAAACCTTGCGTTTCGTTTTCATACGGTTTATCTGATTGGTGAAACGGCGAGCGCAATTTGCAAAATTCAGTACATTTGATTACAATTTCAAAGTAAGGCGGGATATTCGCTGTTTAACGCGGCAAGGGAAACAATGGTACAACACCTTTCGGTTTTATAGCTTTCATAATTAAGTGAAGCTTGGTAGGGAATGCGTCGAGGTCGTTCTCAAAGCGTTCCTTATGAATACTCACGATCTTATTACGCATACTTAATAAATATTAAAGTTGTTTGTACAACTTGTGAGCAGGACGATTTAAAAGTAGTTAAGGATTTTATTAGAACTGTTATTACAGACATGAATTGCAATGAAGTCGAGATGAAATGATTTTTTTAAACATGATTATATTTAGTTTGTCAACTCAAAGCAACTAAACACAATTCACTAGATACATTTTTTTACTTTCCAATTGGATATTTTAGTCTAGCAGTTATTAAATAGTCTAATATAATAAAAAAAATGTTGGAAATTGAGCTTTTTGAAGTATTTTTGCATAAATTTGAACTAGAGATGGTACTCAAACATGTCCTGACTGACATGTAGGTATAATATCAGGAGTACTGAATATTGAGCAAAACTATAAGCTCTCTCATTCCAAATGCCCATTATATTAGTGATAACAAACAAACTGAGGTCACCATAATCAAAGAAATTTATGATTGTCATATCTGACACCTCAACTCTCAGACCAAACCAATGAGCCGAGGAGAGTAACATTTCGTAGTTGCATTGACTTTATGACGTGTTCACTTCTTAGAAAGTGAAATTAAACATTTTCATATCAACTGACTTGAAATTTTACTTACAAAAATATTAAAATTCTCTGTCCATATTAGCCGATTTTTAAAAAATTCGATTTAGAAAATAACAACTGAGTTCAAGAAATGTTTCCATACACAAAAATACGTTCATGCTATCGCTAAAAAATTAATAATCATTATTACTTTTTAATGACTGTCCACCTCACAAGAAGATTAAGGGTCTCCACTTAACAAAAGTGCTTTTGGAATCTTTTAGAATTAAAAAAACAGCACGCAATTTGTTTTTTAAAAAGTCGCACTTAATATAAAAGTTGTTGAAAGAACGACTCTTGAAAGCTATTTGCTGCAATTTTTTTTATAATTCCTTATTTGATTTAGTTTACCTTAAAATTAGATAAAGAGTGAGAATTTACAATATTTTATTTTCAAGCGAAGTTCGATTTTCCTTCATGTATGACATTACTCATTAACTAATAAAGTCAAACTAATTTAGCGTAGCAAATTTTAAAAAAGCGAAGTCTTCCAAAAACATTTATTAACATTTTGCATCTGCTATATCTAGCATATTTTGCCCCTACAAATTCGCTGAACGAATTGTCTGGTGCTTCCCATTTGGAAATCTATTCTGTATGTGTATGTCCAATACATTTTCTTAACTCTAAATACTACATTACCATTGTAAGAAAACATACCTAAGTTAAAAGAAAATGAGAAAACGTTGAAATAAGCGCACAGTACCACACCTCCACTATTTATACAAGTGTACATTTGAACAATACATTCAAGAATAATGAGCGATGATATGTGTTTCCTTGATCAGAAGTTCTTTAAAACTTTGTAGTTCTGATAAATTTGACAAAACATGATTTTTAAAACACCAGTTTTGACATTAAAATAGACCTAAGGTAATAAGAGACACAACACTGCCACTGACATAAGAGTTCTAATTTTTTTTTCTACTTTTCCTACATAATTGAAGTAGTTTCCGGTCTCTTCAATGTAGTGTATTCAAAGAATGTATTTTTAGTTATTGATATTACTAAAAATATATACTATAAAATAAATGGTTATAGCTTTTATAAAGATGTGAATTTCTTGCATGTCCAAGATTTCTAATTTGATGAATTAGCTTTCCACATATTGTAATTTTCATTTAAAAACCGTAAACTGATGTTAATATACCTAATAATTTTATGTCAGCCAATATTACATTGAAAATTGTTAGAAATATTGTATTGTATAGATTAATCCAAATGCAGAAATAAATAAACAATACTCTTACTTTGAATTGTGTTGTAAAAACATAGGCAAAGCAACCAGGAAACTCATCTGCTGACAACCACGGATACAAGAATGTGTTCTATTTTGCCTATATTGTTAGAATAATAGCACGTATATAGATAATTGGTTACATGCTGGCTTGGGAAAAATGTAAGTTAAGCAAAGATTGCAGCCATGGGTGATAGGCCACTTTTGTGTAATAAACATTATTCTTAACTTTATGTGATATAAAAAATCATTCTCGCAAAAAAATACTGAAGCCAATATTTCTAACATTTGTTTCAGTATTTTAATAATTAATTATAGCTACTGAAACATATTAATCTTTGTGGGAAAGTGCAGCAGCCATCTATTAGAAATTATGATGTACACTTCTTTAATTTCTCTTTTAGATTTAAATTGCTG
The DNA here is from genome assembly GCA_033557835.1 of Helochares maculicollis. NCBI lineage: Eukaryota > Metazoa > Arthropoda > Insecta > Coleoptera > Hydrophilidae > Helochares > Helochares maculicollis. Next base: position 46,793 of record JAWQRO010000219.1, read on the forward strand.
TCAAAATTAAAGATGAATGGAGTTTAGCAAGTCTTTCAATATTTATTTAAGCAAAGGTTACGGTAATTACCATGTATTTCCAATGATTTAAATAAACATAATGATCCCTTAAAATAGTCTAATAGTATAAAGCAATGTTAATATCCACGTATTTTTATAGAGCATGTAAGAAAATTACTTTTCAGTCGTGAATCGGCTGTTGTTTTAGATGACATTTATATAAAATAAAATTTCTTTCCAAAATTTAGAAATAACTTTAGTTTTTATGATTTTCATTTAATTTTGAGTAGTTTGGCATATTGAATGTAATAATATCAAGTAACTGCTTTAACTGTTCGGTATTACCATTAGATAGAAGTAAATTTTGTACAAGGTTTGCGTTTCAGGGTAAGGCTATACAGTATTGAGAAACATACAAACCATTTCCCGCTACTCTACTGTCAGAATGTCACTTAAAAATGTACAGAAGTTTTCATAGTCAGTTGGAAATAAAACAGATATTGTTCATTTACATGTCTAAAGAAAATTTTGTATTTTTAATTAAAAACATTTACCATCTATCTGAAATTTTAATTAAAAAGAATTAAGTACTATATAACCTTCACTAAACTTCTTACTACCAATAAATTATTCATCAAAATACGAACATGTAGGTATATCTCTACATACGAGAACAATTTTACTCTTTAGAAACGATTTCGAACAAGGACGTGCATGTGCAACGTAAGTAATTACCCACGGTCGACAAATTCCTTTATTTTTATTTTTATTTTTATCCTAATCGTAAGCCGCGTTCTTTGTTGAAATAAAATAAGGTTTGGTATGAAATTCTTCTTTTATTTAAAAGATCATTGTATGTCATAATGAATAAAATAAATATCGTTAAAATTTTTGCCTTGGCTTTTCAGGGTGGTATGGATTCGAGTGGCCCAATTTTCAATGACTCTGCAGCATTAATTCGCCGGTGGGATTAATTATATAGACTTTAAAAGCATTGCTTTGCGAGTTATTGGCATAGACTTGCGACTTATTTTCATAGACCTATGCGAGAAACAACCATACCGTCAACTCGTTCATGTAAATAGAATATCCATCGTGACGTCCACTATGTGGCACGTTGCGCTATCCTGAAGAACTTACATGTTGTTTACCTCCAGGTCGTTCAATTTGAGTCAAAAGAAATTATCATCGATCAATAGCACTTGTCGCTCATGGTGATTGTCTCAGCAGCGGCATTTTCTACAAAATACAGACCAATGTCACCGCCGACACGAAATGCACACCAAACAGTAACTTTTAGGCTCTAAAAAGATTTTTATGTCAATACTGCAATAGT
>JAWQRO010000220.1:0-48035 GCA_033557835.1 Helochares maculicollis
ATTATGATTATTATATATATATATATATATATATATATATATATATATATATATATATATATCCACTGCAAAGAACATTTTCATTAGTTTTATTATCAGTTCATTGGGTCAGGCGAAGTAAATGATTATAAATGTTGCTGCTATCATCATTATCATCTTAATTTCTACTACACCTGCTAAACTCGCCAAACACGATAATAAAAACAAAACAAAAACTTGATCCATTTCACATGTGGCAGTTATCCAATATAAAGCAGTAAGTACCACACACATAATAAATAATTTAATGCTGAAATAGCTCACGCACCCAGTTTTTAAGCGTAGGAATGCACAGTTACGAAATGGACTTTCGCTTAACTAGATTAAGGCACTCACATCAGGACTTGGTTGGTCTCTGATAGACATTCGTGAAAAAAAGTGTCGCAATATAAACAATAACAGGTTCTCGAGAGGCAGTCCTTCACGTTACATCGTCAAATTGAGGAATTAATTGCTATTCTTCGTTCTCAATTCCAATTCCAACTCAGCCTGCTGGAAGACAAAGAAACCTGAGCTTTGTGCAGATTTTACAATGGGTGAGCTCGTGCAATAGTAATTAAAGTTTGCTCCGTGTCATTACACTTTTTGTGCTCTGGCTGTTATTAAATTCATTAAAGTCGTATTATACAACTATTACTGTTTGAATTAGAGTAAAAAATACAGTAGTTAGGACTTGTAACTCACGTATGGTCCAATACGTTATCGCGCTATGATTCTTTGACTTCTCATGAAGTCCTATTCTTTTAATACCCCTTCTGAGAGCGAGGATAGTGCTGGCAATTTCAGCTGGTAGGATTTTGAACTACACTTTTAATTCACAATATGCCTAAAAGTAGGCTTTAGACTTTAGTAAGTGTAAACTAATAATAATTTAATTCATAATCAGGACTAGCCACGCTTGCCTCTTTTATGTAACCAAATTAAAAAGATACCATCGAATGGAGAGTACCTATTGTTTATTACATTTGGTGAAAACTTGCCAAAACTATTGTAGAGCGCTGGTTGATATGTAACCCATTTTCGACGCACAATTGGGCAACAACATTTAAATAAGAATTGCAATGCAAGAACAATATCTCAAAACATTTCCTTGATAAATATTTCAACAAAAATATTGATTCCAACGCGTTTATTTCAAATATATCCTATATAAATATTTAAGTATCGAACACTTGGCATGACAAGAAGTTGTACCACTCATCAATATGCAATATGGGTGCTTTGGAGATGGCGTCATCGATATGGTCTTTTACATCCGTTTCGACCATTTACGTCGACTCTGGGTGGTGTGATGGTACTACAAAGCGCACGATAAAACCTCAGTTTTACTACCTATTAAGGCTTATATTTCTTTTTACGATTGGCTTACCAAATGGAAATGCAATTAAACCAGTATGCCCCATTAAACCGGTACTTACCCTAAAGAAGAGAAAAACAGCCTAGTTGCCGACTCTTTAGTACCAACCCAAAATTTAATTCACTAGCGTCAGGTGCAACTAATCAAATTTACATAAATTTCTTATGAGGTAGAGTTGCATTCATAACTTTGACAAAAACATAAAAAAAAACGTATAATTAAGAAACCTACTTTCTATACGAGTACTAGAAGCAATGGAATACGAAAATGAGAGCCTGTGGTCGCATGTGTTTATTGAAGTTGTTTTAGTAGAGTAAATCTGTGATTGCTAACAGAATGGAATCCACACTTCAATTTATTTAAATTGCCATTTAAACTCTTCACCGCATTTTATTAGAATTAGTTTGAAAAGCGCTGAAAAGATGCCTAAAATCTCGAAAAAGGAAAGTGGATCTACAATTACAAACTGGTTAAATCGAGCAGGTTTTGCTATTTGATTCGTTCAATTTATTTTTCCTACAATTAATCCCGCATTATCATGCGTGCAATGAACAGGAACTTAATGAAGACTGCTGTGGCATGCGTAAGAAAACGTTTCTTCTGACATAGATTTCGCTAATTAAAATCTGATTAAACAGGTGCCAACGTGTGTGGAAACTGTGTTCCATTTTATTCGTCCAGTCTTGTTACAAGGCAATTTTTTGAATCAAATTACACACAAAAGGCAGTAAACAGATCAACAAACTACTGTTATAGTGAAAACTCGTTGCGAAACGTGATGCAAATTTTTTTGAATTCATAAATAAGAGTACAGTTAAGTGCTGCTCTTGAGATAAGATGCGCGGAACTTCAACAATATAGTCATTAAATCCGCAGGATTGCAATAACAGAAACAAATTGTATCTACCAGTAAAGCTGAGTTGACGTACGCATTATACCAATAGTTATAAAACGTTATGCAATTTAGCTTCGCCAATTATTCGTGAATGAATAGGGAGATTCACGCATTTATTTAATCTAAAGTAAGAAGACGCATGAACACGCATTGTTAAATAACACCGTAGAATTCTCATACATAACTGATATAATCATCAACTCATCATTTCCGCATTGCTGGGTGCCCTCAACGTCAACAAATTGAGCATCGTACTTTCACTGTGGAGTGTCTTGAGCACATCTTGTGGGCTCTAGACGTTGTTCTAAGAATTCACCTATCTCATTTTGCCTCATTCCTTGCGTGATTGCTTTCGGTGTTGATTTATTTTCCGTTTGTTAATCTGAATGAACTTCAAATGTCAACAGCCGCTAGAAGGGCTAATTTGCATTTACTTGTACTGTTATAAAAGCTTCGGATATTTCCTTGCTCTATCGATATAATGGAAGTTCCTACTGGTTTGCTCCCGTATCAGATAATTGGAACGGCTGAAGATTAGACACTCAGGTCTTTGTTCATCATTTCTTGCAATATTGGAAATTAAATTTCAGCAAAAATTAGGCCTTAGGCCCTTTCGGTTTTTTGACTACTACTTACAAACCTTTTACCATGCAAGCAATTTCTCGCAAGAAAATGCTGTAGCATGGGGTCTTGCCCGTTCTTGGCCCATTTCTATAGAGAAATCACAAAGCTTATACAGTGTTAACAGCACCAACAACCAATAACACAAATGAAAACAACCACAATTAGGCAATATTTCGTAATAGGCAGCATTGATCCAACTACCAATTTAATTGAAATCAACCTTAATCAATTTAACATTGACAATAAAACGCAACAATCAGGTGAAAAATGACATATGGGTACATTTGTTCACAAAAGGAGGTCAAGTTACCAATCACGCCACTTTTTTGTTTATTTACTTTTATATTATTTATGATGATTGTTATTACAACAGATTTTGACTAATTTTACCTTCAAAGTCAAGCAACGCAACATGCTTTCTGCATCTGTTAGTATTGTGGTAAATATTATTTATTACTTATTTTATCATGGATAGTGTGATCATTTTTTATTTTGTTGCCTTCACAACACCTTTCTTTGAAACGCTTACAAATTCCTTTAAAATGATTTGAGTGGATTATCCGATGCTACTAGAAACTTTATCAATTCTTAATTTACATAAAATAGTCATTTACCTCCTGGGGATTTTAGCTCCCGAGTTGTGGCAACACCACAGCAACCTGTAACAAGCAACAATTTTAATCTAAAATTACAAATCCAATTTATGTACGAAACGGTAATAAATATTTAACAGATTTCTATTAAGATTCGGGTTAATAGCCAACAATATGATATTATTTTGAAACGTCTCCGCGGCCGATTGCGAAATCGATTGGATTTAAACCTAACAAGGAAAAGCTCAATTTGAGAGTGATTGTCGTCTTATATTAATTGTGTTGCAAAATTCGATTTATTAGAGAATCCGCACCATTATAATGTAAAAATATGGCTGCTATTTAGGATCTACGACTTGTGACTGAAATGAAGGGCTTAGTTAATCTTTCACTCAGAAGTAATCAGAGGTGGAGCGAAATATTGCAATTTTTACAGTTTTAGCTAGAGCTGGATAATATTAGTTTTTTTAGTGCACAATTTATATTTATAAACATTAAGTATAAAATTATGTATAAATATTAAATATCAAATAAACATATAAAAATATATTAATAGTTCCGGTTATAGGATTATATACATAATACCGTCACTCCAACAATAAGACTCCGTGGCGCAACGGTAGCGCGTCTGACTCCAGATCAGAAGGTTGCGTGTTCAAATCACGTCGGGGTCATCAAACTTTTTTGTTTTTTTTTATTTATTTAAGACAAGAATAATATCCTAATGCTCAGCAAGCACTTATGTTGACCAGAAAATTTTCTCCGGACAAGTAATTGAATTATTCTTGCAAATTTAGAAAACTGATTTATTAGTTTTTGGTCCAACAATGAATAAACATTAGGCTGGAATTTAGCATTACATGCAAGGTTGATACATAAAGATGTTGCTTCGCAGCTAAAATCACTTTGCCGTTTTCACGTAGTACCACAACAATTTTTTGAGACCCTGAGTAAATTAAATCACTAATGAGTAAATAATACGGCGATTTGTAATAAGACGTGAAGTGTATTATCAAATTGGTATTAAATTAATACTTCCTTTTGTATAATATTTTTGGAATGGCTGCGTAAACTTAAAAAACGACGAATAGAATAGGAACTTTCTCCTCTTGCACAAAAAATCAAATAATAATCTTAATCAACAATTTTTTCTTCCTTTCTGATCGGCTTTGGTATCGCTGATAGGCAATTTCCTAATTATAATAATAGTGATTATAAACCAATTCACGTAAATATTTACGCATGAGTAATACAAAAAAGTAGAAAATATCAATAATGGTACCAAGAAAGCGCCTAGCTTAAACCATAAGCAATGTTTAATTAAGTTTGAATTTTAGTATGATAAACAATGTTAAAACTTTAGTAGGCCTTTCAGTGTAATGGTTACTTTTTATAATTAAAGCCGTTGTTATTGCAGCTTTGGATCTACTTAATTTTGCATTCAATTTAAAGGTTGGGGTAATTAAATATGCATCATCAGCGACTTACTAGTTAAGTATATAAATAATGAGTGAATACTTTTGTTGCTTATCGGGCAGGTCCTGTGCAGGCAGGACCACATACTAGCATATTTCTCTGTGTGATTTCTATCTTAATAATCACAGTTCGTCGATTTCGTTTAATGATTTGCAAGAATTACATCACGGCTTACAGTTACGCTAATTAAAATCTTGAAGGCGCTATCTTTGACTTAGAGGTGTCATGGTAAGGCCTTGGAGCAACGCAGGAGGTGTGTGAGTAAACAGATTTGATGTTTTAGCATACGTACTAGTCAATGACTTCATTTAATATTTTGTACAGTTAGGAATTTCGATTCGGGTGCTGGGAGCATTATGCAAAACATACCAAAAATATCGTTGGCTGAGGAGACAACTGTCAAGACAACGGCATTCTTAGGCACGGAAGTAGTAGTTTATTGGTTTTTTACTGCTTTTGGTTGTTTGTGCATTTTTTTAATTATTCACTGAAGGCTTTTACATTCCTGTATTATTATTCTAAGCTTAGGAACTGGTATTGCGATCTTGAAAAAGTCGACCTCCAGATTTTTGATGAGCTTCCACGTTTTGGTCCTGAATCAATTTGTGACCATTTTTGTCATAATGTCTGTAAATGGAGAGAGGGGAGGTTCCCCCCTCCTCATTTGCTCCGCGTTTCACATTACAAATTAATCATGAAAATGAAGTTATCTCCTAATATTTGCAGAAAGTGTAAGATACGCCTTCGGCGCAGCTGATTCAGGCTTCGCCCTCAGTTAAGAGTGTCAACCTAAGTATTGAACATTCAGAAGACATTCCACCGCTGCCAGTCAACTAACACATTTATTTAATAAACCTAAAGGAAATTGTTCTCCTTTTGAATCGTGAACTCCAATCCAATCTCATACGTAAAGATATGATTTTTATAGAAGACGAAGTTATCTCTAATTCGAGCTTCGCGTTCAATTTGGAGCGTCTACTTAAACTTCTAACATTTAGAAGTGTTCTGTTTAAAAAATTATCAATGCGCAACTTACACGTTTTGCAGTTGTTAGATTACTTTCTTGAATAATCATATTTTTATGCCAAGATTCGATGGTAGTTTAAGACTCAAAACAACAAATAAAATCAAATTGAATTGAATCATTTTATATCTGTTTTCGAAACGATTTAAAAGTACGACTATTAATGTATTATGTAATTTATTATTACGTCGTTTTGAAAATGTTGGATGAAGATTCTCTATATTTGTTGATGACATAAGATTGTGACTCAACTGTGAATTGCCAGAGTTGTTTATTCGTTTTGGCGTTTGCTTATGTTTAAAAGTAAGTTTGGGGTATAAATCGATTTGTTCAAACTTATGGCAAAACAATTACCAGTGTTTTAATTCAATTATCTTCTGAGATGACGTATAACTTAATTGAGAATGAAAACATTGTTCCTCTTCATACGCAACAGTGTAGTCTTGTAATCCGATGCATTTACAGGTCTCAAATAATGTAATAAAATTACATCCTTCCAAATTAAGAAGATATTCATTTCACTTCTTCGTTTAAAATGTTTTTTTAGTCGCTGTTTTACTATGCATAAGTTAAATTGTGTTCAATAGGGTACTGAATGTTTCGGTTGTTAGACATATATAATCTAACACCTGTTTTCACAATCTAATTTCAGATAAAACGTTCCCTTGAGTCGAAATGGAGTCGTAAGACTGATATGTAATCTATAGATAAATTTTATTTAATTTTAAAACTCAGGTCTGTGAGCATAACGACATGAAAAAAATATCTTAGTTTGATTTGGTGAAACCATACTACAATTGCTCACGCTTCGAGCTTATCAGGATATAACTTCCATCTTTAGTATTTTTAATACAGATAACTTTGCTATTTTAAATAAGACGACATATACGTCCCAAATATAAACCTCATAAACAAAATTTTATGGTAAAAATATTCGATTCAACAGAATGTCTTTAATATTTGCAGCTACAAATGCACATACACTCTGCAATTTAGAAAGTGATACGTTATCAAAAATTAATTTTATCTATTGAAGATATCAAAGTAGCTAATATTTTCATGCAAGTTCTAGATAGCAAAGAGCCATAAATTTACACTCTTACTACACTCACACTTTATATTACACATAAAAAACTAGGAAAATGAGCATACCAAAGAAAAATTTATTACCGATGTGGTGGATGATTTGATTTTCTTTCAGTGCAAAGAATCTTAAACTTAAAATCTGACATATTTACTGAGTCATATCTAAATACGACTTTGCTATATATTTGAAAGAATGTCTACTGAAAATCTTCGAAGATAAAATGTTTAAGAATTTCATACTGGCTAATCAAAAATATTACAGCTTAAAATCACCAAATACGTATTTACTCAGTTTGGATCTGATTTTGAAAAAAGTATCATCTTGTTGCAAAACTATAATAGTTAGTTCACTCAAAATATTACATGGCGTTCATTAGACTTAATTTTAAGTACGAATTTCTAATTTGAAAAAGCAATCGAAAAAACTAACCAGTAGGAGCAGACCGCAGAGAGAGACTGTTTTTCTTCTTGTGGCGAATAAAACTTGTTGATGTTTATAGCACCATTGTATCAATATTTGTATGCTAAATATTACTTCTCGGATGTCTAATCCATGCCTCATCTATTGCTAAACCAGCTTGAGGAAGATTTTTACCACTTTGATTATTAGGCTAACCAGCTTAAATTCTGCGTTTTGGACTCATAGAATTTTTTAGTATTACTTAGAGTAGTTTTGTCTACTTCTATTTATGTCTATATCATATTCTTCTAGTCTGTCTTATATAGAGTTGATGAAAATGGCCCCTATTTCAGACTCTGTGTTCACGACAAGTCAAGCCAAAAATTAGACTAAGCATTACCAAACTGCATAATTTACATTACAGTTCTTTGGCTTTGAATTTTATTCTTTACAGCTTGAAGACTTTATCAACAGCATCATCGTTGCTAGAAGCAACATTCTCTTAAACGTTTGAGTAATCCTTCCTTGGCAAGTCTAAAATTACTTCGTCTCCATTCTATCCATTGATTTATAGCGACCATTAAAGCAACTAAATACGTAAACTGATACCCTACTCTAAACTTAAATATAATCATAAATAATGCAGGACGACTGGTAAGCCGCATGAGAGTAATTATGCAACAACTATATAAGTACTAAAGTGGTACCATCACTAAATTTTCTTCGAAGCTAAATAGCGACTTAAACAGCCTAAGAGCAAGAGGTACTGTTTGGATAGGATCAACAGTGGTAACCTCAATAAAATTAAAAGTAGCTTCGCAAGAGTAACTCAAGTTTGCACCTCGTTAATCAACATACACATACATACATATACACGTATACATATACACATACATATATTATTTCATAAAGCCTTTCAATCATCCATTTGAAAAAATTGCTACAAGAATGCAATTTGCAAGTTGGTGCTGAACTACCGGTAGGCTTGGATTAGAATTACTGATTGACAATAAGTAGGCGAATTATAATTACAAGAAGCATTTATGAAATTCTTGTTTTAGTATGCCCAAGAAATACCTTCGCCAGCTGTTACGCTTTATGCACCATATGAAAGCCCGGGGATTTGTCTTCAGTTCGCATTCTACATACTTTGCATCTGTTATTTAATTGCATTAATTGTCGACCTGCTTTAAAGATTACAACAAAACAAGCTTTGACAACAATTGCCATTTATTGCGCGATAACATCAACATAATTCCAAACAGTTTATCCCTTGCTGTTATTAAGGCGAGATATGTAAACATAATGAGAAATAACGCTAAATCCATATCTGTGGCTAAAACCTGTTCGATTGCAACTTTGATCTCAATCGTATATTAAAACGAATTAAATAGTAATTGTATTTAGCTGTATGTAAGCCATTGTAAGATAAGAAGTGACTGAATGCAAAATGTCGATGTTAATCTAAAGCTGAATGCAGACTCTTCACAAATCGACCACAATTTCAATTCTATCACAGACTTTGCTTTTGGTGGGTTGATTTATTGGGCATTTATTTTTTCTAAGTTATATTCACACACTTTCATATGGTTACATAAGCTCGAGACTTATTTAAATTTCAATTATAATAAAACGTAGTTAAGAAAATATGAAAGTATTGTGTAAAATTATTTTATTACTCCAACATCGGCCAAGAAAGCAACCAATAATATGCATAAAACCACAGCCCAAAATAAAAGTGACGCAAAGAAACCGCATCAATTTGCATCATTGCTTCTAGTTACTCAATTAGAGTTAATAAGGTGTCAATAAGTAATTGCCTCGGTGCTATTGCTTGTCGATGAAAATATCCAGTAAGATGCTTCAGATATCAATCAGGAATGCCTCGAGGAAATGTTGGCCCCTGAGCCTAAGCTGCCATACTCTGTTCGCCTGGTATAAAATAACTTTCCATTAATAACACTTCTTATGTACTTAGAGCTGAATCACTTATACTCATAATTGTACGCTCACACTTAAGATATACACTCATGATGTACTCGCAAACAATTGGTGTTTTATGAATACATTTTTCTATGCAAGTTTGAAGTGATCATTATCAAATGCATCAGCTTCAGTGGATTTCTAACAACCATAGGCTACTTTCCTAAAAGAGAACAATTGTTTTCATGTTCGCAGCGTATCTGCTCGAATCCTTGGCAAAAATACTCAGCGTCTTGTAAATTTGCGTGTGCATTGATCGAGCGAAAGATATTTGGAGGAATTAAGTGGATGGTAATTAAAAAGTTGCTAAAGCCGGTTGCATTGGTGCTTTGTGCAAAAATGCCGCTTTGTTTGAACTTTCGGTTTGATTAGCTTTGCATAAAGAGGTGCTATAAAATGCAAATTGCTGTTATAAATAAATATAGTTGAATGGGTACGACGCTTTCTCTATTTTTTCTGAAGATATTTAAAAGTCCACGATTGGTTGAATAGCGATACCCATGTAAAAGTTTATACAAAGGCGCAAATAACAAAAATTGGCCCGCTAGAAATTATCTGTATACACCAATACACGAAATAATATTGATGTTGGGTGAAAATATCGTTAAGTACCTTTTACTCACTCAATCATGGGCCTACCATTATGCTATTTTAAGAGAACCAAGAAAATACTGCTGACTCAGAGATCACCATTAGATTTGCAACTAGGCACTCGCCCTCGAGTAAATTTTTAAGCCGTTTGCCTAGTACATCGATCTAATGCAAGATCCTGTAAGGTTCTGAATAACGTGCAATTTAAAGATTTGCTAAACCAAACCGGCTGCATCGGCACTTGAACAAATGCCGCTTTGTGAGCACTTTCAGTTTGATTAGTTTTGCGTAAAGAAACTATAAAATGGAAATTCGAGCTATAAATAAAAATCATAGACTTGATACAAAACACTTTCTAGATTTTTTTATAAAATTCTATTTTGTTTAATTGCTGCCTTTTGTTAAATTAAAAATAAAGTGTTTCGACTCAACATTCTCGACAAGACGTAAATTAAATACATTTTTAGCTAAATTAATAGTCGTACGATTTAATTGTTTCATAAACAGTTCTAGAATGATACTCAACTCAATCTAATTTTCTTTATTCTTTTGAATTGTAAACTACGTAAACGTATTCTTCAATGTACAGGAGTACTAATTTCGCTAGTTATATTTTATTATAGTAAACTCAATTTGATTATCTTTATTTTGTAGAACCGTGACCGCCAATGGAATATCGACATAAAAATATCATTAATATAGAATTCGAAGTTATCTTCTAACATCTCCAAAACATATAAGCTGCGCCTTCGGCGAAGCTGATTTGAGCTTCGCTCTTCAATTAAAAACGTCAACCTATGCCGCTAACACCCCAAAACATTCCGCTATTAAGACCGTCAACTCAAATATTTTATTAAACACCATAATGACTCAAATTATTAAGCATTGCTGTTCTCGATACATTTTGTTTTGGGTTACTTAATTAAAGATTAGTTGACACTGTTAATAGCGGAATATTTTTGGATGTTAAAAGCCAAAGGCGCAGCTTACAAGTTTTGCAGGTGTTAGAAGATAGCATTACTTTCTTGACTAATTGCAGTTTTATGTCAAGATTCAATTGGAATTGATTCAAATGAAGAAACAAATCAGATTGGGGCAAAAATAAATATATGACCGTAAAATTCTACTTTTTCAAGACAAAACTACTAGTTGGAGTTAATTTTATGTTTAGCAATTTTGTATTCCGTAGCCTTCTTAATATGGAATTTGTAAAAATTTAAAGAAATAGCACTTTCGGTGATCTGATTGAATAGTATTCTAAAACAGTTTCTGAAACGATTTAAAAGGACGAGTACTATTTTCCTTAGTTTATTGTAACTTAATGTGATTTTCTTTATTTTTTAGAACCCAATAGAATATCCACATAAAAACATCATTAATCAAGAAAGTGAAGTAATCTTCTATAATAACATCTACAAAAGGTGTAAAATTTAAAAAATACCACTTTAGGTGCTTCGATCACCTTGAAAATTGGTCTCATTAATTTTTTCGTAACATTTACGCTATTCAAGAAATTCCAACTCGGCAGCTCAAATTTAACGATTTGTTTAATTGAAAAAAAATGCAAAACTGTGAAGGTAAATAGGTACTTCCAGTGGTTCTACACACCTCAAAAGTTGATACTAATGTACGATTTTGCGGTAGTAGCCATATGCTAAATTTCATTACTCTACTTCAAACAGTGTAACTGTTATCGTGTTTACACACACACACAGACATGCCAAAAATGAGCAAAATAGATCAAGGGGCACTCAAAACTTCGTATAGTAATACGGGAATGTAAAAATTAATAATACTTTGTAAATGAACGTGGAAACTATTTGTTATGTGAGTTTACCAACATTTTAGCAATTTATAGAATAAAAGATCAAATGAATTCTGGCACGAATTTCAAGGCAAATATGAATCTTGAGTGTAGTGCTGAAGTAAACATCAGGAGGATAGCTTGCAAACATCACTAACGATAGCTTTATTTTTTACTATTTTCAATTTAAATTTATGTTTCTTTGCACACACAGAAGGATAAGTCCTAAGCAATATTAATGATTGAAGGATTTGTTTCATTAAGTAATTATAACAAAATGTGCGGCTTCCTTTACACCTAGCGTAACCTACTTCGTAATAATTATATATTTTCGCGGCGGCTATATTGAAATCCTATATTTGTATTTTGTACACCTTTACAGCATTCAATATCTCCTATTGAATGTCAACACGTTTTTACCGCAAAGCTAATGATACAATTATAATCTAATGTAATGTTGAAATGTTACATAATGAAATTGCGCCTTTGACATATACCTTCTTTTACAATTAGTTTAATTACTTGACCGGAATATATTAAGAGGGGTTTGGAAACTATTGTTGGATATGAGGTATTTTCACTAATATTGTAATACACAATTTGAACGGTTACGATGTTCGATTGAGCCGTTTTTAACGAGGTAATTACAGTCCTGTCAGACAGGGAACGTGATTGTAGTTCGGTTTGAGTCTGGTCTAGTTTTTCAAAAGTTATAATTACACAGCCTCCAGCTTTTTCGGATATTATGAACATATATCAATCACTTTTCTTGGCCACTTATTTGTCTATTAGTTGTTGTGGCGTATTTAACACATTATAGTTCACTTTGCTGAATAATTGTTCGTTTATAGCCACCACAAGCAAGGCAGCACCACTTAAGCACTTTGAGTTTGCTTCGGCCAGTAGAAGGACCAGTACGAGTAAATCTTTGAAGATCAATATGCAGCTAAATAAATTTTCGAACGAATCTGTTACGAAATCTTTTGTTAAACAAGAGTCATATGCTAAAATTTTTCGTAAAACCTGTTCAGCCCATTCAAGATTTAACAAAAGTAATAGAGATTTAATATTTGTTAATGCTCAATGAAAAAAACAGAGCAATTTTCGCTCAACTTTTTGGAGTGCTTAACCCAAATTCTAGACATTTAGCCCAAATTCACCACCTAATTGGATATTAAATCAACTCATAACCTTACATAACGTACACTTTCTTACCTAAAATCATCCATAGCTTCTTTCTTTGTACAAAAATCATGTGAATTTACGTTTTGCAAGATAATACTGTCGCACACATCAAACTTTGAGCATAATTAGTCATCTATGTGAACTCAAGTTGCTTCATATTGCTTGTCTGGGAAGCAAAGGACAATGGATTCGTAGGCAAGCGTCGTGCTCATTGTTTTATTTTATTTTGGTTGGTTCGTCTAACAATGAGTCACATATTTGAAAATGTAACCTGGTCTTTTGTAAACAGTTATTTGCATGCTTAAGAGGAGCGCCTGTGGCATCAGGTTACAAACCAGGAAGTGGCATGAAAACTTATAATTGACTCAAAGTTGACGCTAAAAGACTAAATAAAAATCAATTATAATAAACGCTGAAAGCCCCAAAAAATACGTAATGAGTGCCCAAAACTAGTAAAAAAATATCGAAAATTGCAGGCCACAATAAATAATCAGTGGAAGTCATAAATAAATACAAAATGAAGAATGCTGGAAATGAAGCAATCATTTTGAAAGGATTGATGAAACTATTTTTGTAATATACAACTCTTCTATATATGGTGACAACAGCGCAGCGCAGCATCTTAGGCGCTGATGCAATGACGCAGGAATAAACAATGTAATTATATGGATAGGAATTGATTTGATGGAATGTGGAAAGAATTATATTTACTACCATCGACCGGTTGACCTTCCTTGTTTATATTTATTGGATGCTGTTTGAGCTACCTTCCAAAGAGCTCGCGTCTTAACCAAACACAAACGCTAATATTTTGGTAAGGATATCGAGCGATAGGAGTAATATCTTCTTTCTGAAGCGTCTTGGGCGCGATGAAACTATGTATAAAACTTTTTTAAATCTTCTTAGGTAAGAACTGCGCAGAGGCGAGGCATGTTATGCAAATCGACTGGTGCTAAAGTTCCGTGTTTTCCGTTATAATTTAATGTGGACTAGTGGTAAGTTAGATAAGAAGATTTGCTTCAGTTGAACGGTTCTTTGAAATTCCAGAGGTCTTAAAACTCCTAATCTATACAAATAGCATTATGCTATATAAGATTTGTACTTCTATTGGGACATGTGTACCTAATAGGACTTCTGCACTAATTACGATTTGTAACCTAAAATCCTATTTAAGCTAATCGTCAACTATTCCCACGGAAATTACCATTGACATTGATCTGAAATCGAAATATTGGATTGATGTCCTTCACAAGTTCAATCGGTTGGATTTCATGCAAAAATGAAAGCAAGTTCACACAGAGACTACATTTGCTTTTAGAATCAGCTCAAAAAAGATAATGTATTGCTTAAACGTCTTAAATTTGACGTTATCAAGACCTTATCTCCATATACTTTTATTAATTTCCTTGCCTATTCAAGACAATTAAGAAACACATAATTACTATTTATCTGATTAAACGCCTGTTCCGCTTTCATAACACCAGTCAAATTTCTTCATATGGTATATTAATTGAAATTTAGTAGCAGATCGTTACTTGAGGAACTGAGATGTAGGATTTGGTCCAGAAATCATTCTAATAGGTACTGAAATCTGCAAGTTTCTTTCTAAAAGAAGGATCTAATTTAATTTATTAGTATGAAGATGATTACTGCGTCTCATTATTGCTCCACGATACTTGCCGAACTAATTGTGAAGATAATAGTGTTCCATATTAAATGGTTTTTGTTTTGGTTGTTCTCGCGTTAACAACCGTCATGGTCCAAATTTTTCTCGGTAGCAATTTGTGGTAGCTCCAAGAAGATTGTTATTAAAGATGTGCGAAAATGCTTCGAAAGCTATTAGTACTATTCAAGTCTACATGGAAAAGGTGGACACTTTATAGTACCACGGACTCTTGCTGTTCCATTTTAAACTGTAGTGACTCTCTTGGTACCAGCAGCAAACTTTTGTCTTTGTTGTAATTGCTTAGAACTTTGGGAATATTTGTCCAATAATTCAGTTTTGTTGGTTCTGGACAATTCATTTAAACTCCAAACGGTTTAGTTAAGCCAATCGTAATTAAGTATAGAGTACGGTAATGTGATAGACGAAATGGAAGTAGTTCTGATATGGAAAAATCCCAGTAGAACATAAAACGACGACCTACATTAATTAACAGTATTAGACGAATCGAAAACAGAAATAATATCAAAAAATTGCTTTAAGCAGACTTGTTTAAATATGCCATACTAATAAGGTAAGTTTGTAAGTGAATAAATGGACATTTTAAATGTAATTGAAAATATATATTTTTGCATCAATTTAATGATCGTCTGGGAATATTTTCAGAATGCATCATTTCGCTTCATTTAGCTGTATTCACATGGTATTAGAGAGCTAATTTCAACCAACGTGATCTGGGTTTGGAGTTTTTATTCTAAGTTTGCTTCTACAAGGCAATGCATTTTTGTTTCTTTCTTAGCTATTTAGCTGTTTGAATGCTTAACAAGATGGTTCGCATACTTTTGCGAGAAACAAGTAGCGTTTGTACTTTTTGATAAAAAGTATCTGTTTTGGCAAATTTACCTAAAAGAGTGATCAAATTATATAAAATGTGTGTCTAGAAGGTATTTTTATGTGAAAGGAAAATTTAATTTATATGCTTGGTGTAATTTATAAACAGTAGTTCGTATAAGCAGCAGTGAATGTACATAAGCAGTCACTTCTCGTACACGCAGCCATCTAAGGAAGTTTTTAATAAGGACAACGTCCGTGGACATCTTTTATGCATTCCATTTTTGATCGGTCACTGATTAAGTGCTTGGTTTATTCTACGTACTGACACTCTCACAGGCAGGCTGGAGTTTGAGTTAGATTGATGGGTGGAAGGCTCCTTTGATGGTAGTTACGTAATCCCTACACCAGTATGTGAAAATATGTAGAGAAAAAGTACTGTTGTCCTTTGAACAAGAGAAATCAGTTCCCAACGTTTCACTTTTATTATTAAAATTAACATTAATTAGCTCACCTCGTTTTACGTACTTCATATCTTCCCACTTGCAACATGCAAAGTTTATTGCATGCCGGTGGTTTATGGTTTATTGGACACACAATGCGCGATTCTTGTACTAATTCATTTTTAACTTCTTGCAACTTGTAAACGTTGGATCAGAGATACACATGATTTGTTATAAATGTAGTTTTTTCGTATTCGAAGTTTATTGAATGGGTAGTATTAAGAAAATGCGACCTCGAGATTTTTACGGATCTTCATATTTCAAAGACCCCTGTATCCATTTTATCTATTTTGTATATGTGTGTCAATGCTCAGACCGTTTGAACTAGAAGAATAGAATTTGGCTAGCATACCAAAATCGTAAATGCGTATCAACTTTTGAGACATGTAGGACCAAGAAAACGCTTGCTTGGCCCTATAGTAAAAACATGATTTTAGCAGGTCTTGACCGAAATACGGTGAGTGGAATATTTTTGCTTCGTTTACTAGGGATTTATCCGCTTCGCTAGCTCATCGCTCGCAAATTTTAGAATGCATTGACAAATGAATATGTTTAAAAATCCAAAAATGGTAAACCGTTACCATTTCACGCTTTAAGTTCGACTTACAAGTATATTTTGAAAAATATTTCTCCTTTAATGCATCTATACTGCGATTAAACGAAGCTCCTTTGATCCTTGAGGAATGTATTATGAAATTTCTTCGTATTATACTAAAGTTCTTAATAGCAAATTAAACCATAAGGACTGTAGTCGAAATTAATTGTTTATAGTCTTGTTGACACTTATAATTTCTGAATTATATATAAAACGTAAAAATTTATTTATAGTTGGTCGTGAACTTAAAAAATGTAAACCGAAATATTTTGAGGTTTTGATTCTTACACACCGATGACTGCATTTTAATTTCATAGAGTAAGAAATTTTCTATATATCAAACACCCGGTAAGTTTTGCTTACACGGGAATCTCACTCAGCAAAGAAGTCGCGTGTGAGCAAAGCTTATGAGATTTTTGATGGATAGTTTTGAATCTACAAATAAAAGACCGATAAACTTTAACATTAGTGATAACAACCTTTAAAAAAACTAATCTCAATAATTCACATACATTTTGCAGTTTATGCACAGTAAAGTAAGAAAAGATATAGAGAATGCTCACATCAATGGCTGCATTTTAATTCAAATGACCATTCGTCTAGCAAGAAATGCAAAATACATCAGGAAACATGGGGCTCGCTCGCTACACCCGCTCATCTCTCGCTAAATGGGAAAAGTGTTATTAAATGAACAGACTAAAAGCTTCAAAATTTTGAGTAATTTTCATTTCACATTTTCATTTGATCTTAGAATTACATATTTATTCCTTATCGCATACCCACTTGGCGAGGGTTGAGCGAGCGAATCCCGAGTAAGCAAAGCTTATGCGATTTTTGATGGATGGGATACCTGCAAATAATTTAACGAGCTCTACACTACTGATAGCTACCTCTAAAAAAATTGTCGGAATAATTCCTATGAATTGCAAAATTTGCTTATAGTAGAAGAGTAGCAAAGTGATTGAAAATGAAATGCGATTATCTTGTTCAGGTGGAGGTTGCATATTTAAAATGTGTTAAATGAGCGACCAAACTTACAAATATGTATTTTGTTCTATCAGTTAGTCAGGCTACCAAATTTTCACGTAGCTCGACAGAACTTTCGAACGTTAAAGGATATCAAATATTCGAGACTCTACTATTTGTGTAGGTGTTTCTGGCCTATTTTTAGTGATTCTTCTGGAACTTTAGATGACTGTTCTTAAGAGAAACCTGTCACACAGAACAATTAATAGTATATCTTAGTGAAGTGAACAATTTGAGTGGACTTATTAATTGAAGATATAAGAAAAATTGATGTTACGGAGTTAGTGACAAGTAATATATGAGTGTTAATATATAGGTAATCCCAAAAATTCAACTTGAATATAAATAAATATCTAAGTTAAAATAAAACTATATAATTAACTTTGACAACATTTTTCACATTGAATATTCGTTGCAGAGCTTCAGTGTAAAATTATCAACAATTATAAAAGCCTCACAAAGTTTAGAACCAAGCATCGCTTAATGCGTTAAGAAGTAAACCTGCTTAGATATTGTCGAGAGACAAATAAATCATGAAAATATTATTACATAATTTTGCTAGTTTTGTTACTTATTTTGAGGTACTTTGATTCTATTTTGATTATTTTTGGCTTGCTGTCTTTATGTTTATTTACACACGATATACTCCGACTGTTTTATCTGTTCTGTTTGGACCTACCGGAGGGATCTGTATATAATTATCAAATGCCTTTAAAACTATTAATAGACCGGCATACTGGAAGTGCTAATTTTTCAATTTTGAAAGTTTTTATTAAATAGATTGTCAAGTATCAAAAAATTACAAAAATTTTGCAAATATGCTAAAAATGGTACAATCCGATTTATGAATTAATTTTACATAAAAGAGAATACCCGAAAGTAAAGCATTACTTGTAATTCTTTGACTGTCTTAATAGATTTGGACTTATAAATGCATTTTAAAGTTTTCTTTAGATACAATATATTAAATAATGCTTGAATTCTTATTTCAAACGATAACTTTATAAATCCTGTCCTATATTTATGCACCTGCAATTGATTATTGGATTTTAATATGTAATATCCACAGTTGGTAATGTTAAACTTTCAGATTTCCAACACTCAAGTTTTTAAGACTGCAAAGAGAAATATCTATGTGGCCAAGACAAGATCAAGCAGTCAGTCTCTTTCAGATAGATCCGTATTTTATAAAAGGAAACAACTAGAGTTTATGGAAAGGTTTGATTTCTTCCACGCAGGCAATTTAAATTCTTGCATTGAAACTAGATATTTATTTATGTTTACGAGGTAGATACGAGAATGTTGAGATATGCGTTTTGTATAAATTTACTTTGAATCTAATTTTGAGCCATGAAACATGTATCATAAATTATACTTGTTCAATTTATCAAACGTACTAATTAAATTTCATATCTCGTATAATATATAAACGACCATTTGAAAAAAAAAACGCTTTTATTGATGGTATTAAAATATGGAAAATCGAAAACTCCGATGTTGTAGTGCTAACATCAAAATTTGCAAAAGCTTAGACGATTGGTTTTGTATAGTTAAACATGCCTAACAATTAGTGTTTTAAACAGGGCTTCTTGGTGTTAATTTTGTATAATCAAACAATGACTATTGATTTACGTTTTCATTGAAACTACTTACCAATGATAAATTAGCACATCTGATGCATTTCTCTCATGCTGCAGATTTTACACAGAAATTATCCAGCTTTTAGATTGTAGATTGAATTCATATTGCAGATGAAGGTAAATTCTATTTCTTGATGACGTGGTGTTTTTCTTCTCAATATAGTCTTGCTAATTGGTGAATATATCACAAATTATCAAGCCTATTATAATTCATAAATATTTAAAAAAATTATTAAGCACGTCTACTTCTTATGAACAAACAAACACGATAAACGTAACAACGATAAATTTGGTTGTCGACAACAAAATGAACCACATACTTCGTCCATTTAAAAGCACAATCAATTCACGCATCAACATCAATAATTTGCATTCTTATGAAAATGTACACATAAATTATACAATTTCTGCTAATTGGCTCTGCTTTCGAATAACAAAATATTTATTTATTTATTCCTAATATTATTAAACAAAGAGAAAGCCTCGAGCCAGCCAGCCAACTTAAGAATCTAGTTCTATTTTAATGCGATTTATTTACACATGTAAATGCTTGTGAAATATGTAAGTATGTAATTGAAACGAGGTTTGAGGAGAGTACTTTATAAGCCATACGCCTTAATTTGACGGTATATGATAAAAAGAGAAACCTCTGGCTCGTTATGTAGCCACGCATTACTACCGGCTATAATATTTAACTTTTTGGCAGCCTTCTTCCTTTTTTTAAATCAACAACTGCGACTTTTCCTAAACATTTATGGCTCTGTGGGGACCCAAGATGGCCGCATATAAAAGGAAAAGACGTAGGAGTTCCACGGAGAAAGTCCACCAACTAATTACAATAGTTACCTGGTGTAGTAGCATTGCGTTGTTATTTAAGATGGTTATTACAAATGTACACATGATGAAGTCATTCACTTTGAATTATGATATTGTGATTTATATGGTTTCTCAGTAGAAACTTTTGCTTTGTGGTTTTGGTCTCTTTAACGCCCTTTCTTTTCAAGCGGAACACCAGGAACCCCTCTTTTAGGAAGTACACTCTCGTGATAATTAAGAACTTCCTACGCCTTGCGATGGAGCAATCAACGATTTTTCTACTTGTATTTGCAACAATGATTATTAATTTAGTAAGAGATTGGATTGAAAATCACACAGTAAGAAGTTATTAAGCGTTTTGTGATTTTGATTATTCATAGACGTCAAAGTTGCACGAAATATGGATAAAAAGGATGAAGCAAGTGAAATTGGAAATTTCAAACATGTACAAAATTAACAGTCAAAAGAGATGTCAGTATTAAAGAGGCGTGAGGAAGCATAAAAGGAAGTCATTTAAGCGTTGCGCTTTGCAATGAATGAAGTGAAGAGGCAACAACGGATGTAGTGTGAAATAAAGGAATTAATTATGTGACAATATTAGCAAATTGTCATAAATACAGTCGGTTAAAAGTTAGTCTTGCTAATTAGAGTAGTGAGTAGAAATTTTTGCGGCCCAATATATTTTTATGGTTAAATTTAGGTAGATATGTATAGTTTCGGTTTTATTGTTACAACTGCTTTTGCTTTTAGAAACGCTTTTAACCTTGTGTGGGTGTCAAACTCCTTGATACCATCTTTATTGCGACGACTTGCTGGCCTACGCTTGAAGAGGAATGTTAATGATTTGGATGTTGCAAATCACAATTTATTCAATATTGACATTATTCAAATTGCTTGTTTTGTCATTCTACGCTCATCTTTTGTCTTTATGCGTTCGTGTTTTGTCATTCGTTGTTCCAGATTCTCATTTTGCGTCATTCTGCGTCAATTATTGGCCATTACGAATTCGCTCAAGTGTCTTGGCGATGCGTTAATTTTTTTAAAGAGGCAAGAAATTGCACAATGCACACGAAAATCGCTAGAGCTTGATGAAATAACGTTTAAGTCAAATATTGCCAATGGCAACACAGCACTTTAAAATTTAAAACGATTTAATAATTTAACGTTTACTACTTTATGTGCTTAACACGCAATAATTATTAAATGTAATTTAGTTATCTGTGACATTGAAGATTTTCCTGTTAGTGATATTTTACAACCGCTAACTTATGGTTATGATTTTGTAGGTGAAAAATGACTTATGAAGATATATTCAGTAAATATTCGTGCTGTAAGTTCACATAAAAATAATGTATGTACGGGCAATTTGCATTATAAAATAACAGGATCTTGACACGTAGCTTCTACATGGCAATTATAACATCGATTTAGAGGCTAATTATTCAATCTGCCGTGCAAACATATTTGAATATTTAATAACAAACAACTTGAAAGTAAGACCACGGAGAAGTAAAACGCAAAGCTGCCTACAAAGATTTTCTCATTGTTTCTTTCAGTTAATAAAAAAATAACTCGACCTGTTTCCTTTCGAGGACCCGGAACTCCAGCACGAGGACAAGTGTTTGCACATTGTAATTAAACGTTTTGTCAAAATAGGGAAGTGAAAATTTCATTTTTCCTCCGCAAAGCAATTACTAATTAGCCTTGGGCTTTATGCATTGTCTGAGCGGCATTGATTTTATTTTGATAACAGTTGTAGATTACCGGCAGATTGTATTCATCATGCAGATTCATATAGATAAAGCGTTCGGAGAACAGACAACGTTGCGGCCATTCCACAAAAATTCGTACCATACTAAAATTTTTAAAAGGGTTGCATTCCTAATTCATTACTCATTCCGCATGCTTACCTCAGCTCTATGAGTTTATTATATGTACTCTGAAAGCAAAGCCAAGACGTTTCAATTGCTTCTTACGTAACGCATGTGTTGACCTATAAGGTACTAAAATTTCACACAATTGGATGGTTGGTCATTTTGGTTTAAAATGATTGAAGATTGTTAGGCTAAAAATTGGAATATTGATGATGACAATAGACGTAATTCTTGCCTAAATGTGAATTTTGTTTCACTAAAAACAATGCTTAGTAGCACCCATTTAAATGTTTAAATGCCATGAATTTAGGAGTAAGTCATGAGGGTACATACCCGATGAATGCAGAGGTATCCACTAAGAGAAATCTTCAAGAATGGCAATCACGACAATTAAAAACCACTTTTGATATCGGAACACACCTCGAACTCGCGGATACGAGTCATGCACTTTCTAAAACAGTACTGCTGGGTGACTGTATACTAGCTTCAGCTCTAAGGTGCGCGACTCCAAGATACCTGAGAAGGTATGTGGTTTTAAGAGAGGGGCTTGACCACCTGTTTGGTCTCTTGGCGGATCGGTTTCGCCGTCACTATTATAACACATGCAGAAATTCGAAAAATTAATTAACTCAAAGGATACTTAATTTGACAGGCCGTGCGAAGAGAGTCCATCATAACTAGGTTTTTATTGCCAAATACCTCACATTCCATTTACAGTCCAACAATAATCATTTCAACGGCAGATCTGATTACGATGTCTTTTATGTGCCAGTCGTGATTCAATAAAATTAGGAAGGAATCTGTATAAAAGTAAAAGTTATCATTCTGGATTGTCATTATAAAATATTTGGAGTAGAGGTGAATATTATATCCTGGCAGACTAGTTGGCTGATGCTGTGCTCGATATCGAAGATTACTTCGGCACTTTTAAGTGTGAACAACCGTGTTATTTACACTTTCACCTGATTCAAATACAATTGATACGCGCCATAAGTACTAATAATTTAAACATTTATGTTCTTAAATCTAATAGCACCGATGCCTGCTTGGCATAATGAACATGTGTGCTATTTTCATTTATCTCTCATTAGCTGATGTTGTAGACGCTTTGTCCTACTTTTCTTTGGATTATTATTCAGTGATGAGGCTTGATAATTAAATTATACAATACACTTTGTTCATCCGACTCGAAGGACCGAAAAATGTGGCAAGGATCGAAATAAGCAACTCATCTGCGTCAATACGACCTGGTCAACAATACGAAGTGGACAAGGGCGTTTCTTATTACTATTCTCCACAACTGCATACTTAACACATCTTAAAACTAAACTTATCTCTACACCTAACCTATGATAAGTGGTAGGAACGCCACCCTCTCCCTTTAGCCACCCAAAAGGACGCAACAACACTTGTTCCAACAAGATTCCAGTTTATGAATTTCATACCTGAGCTGAGAATTTGGAAGAGCTACACGTTTTTCGAACTTTAATTCATGGATTTTAGCTCAAAATCCCAATGAACGAGAATTTTCTTCTTCGGCTAGTCTAAAAGTTTACAATACTTTTCAGGATTCATTGTTTTACTAGTTTGCAAAAAATTGGTGAATATGGTGGATGTTTTAACAATTTGAACTGCAATTCATAGGTTTTAGTTAGATTTCAGCTGGTGTCAAAGGTTACAGTACTATTCAGAATTTATTACTTGACCAGTTTGCAAGTTAGCCACAAACAAAATTCCTTTACTTTACTCTTTCGAGAACGCTCTAAATGTTACTGAGAAAGTAGATTTCAAATGTGTTTTTGTACCAATTGTAGCGAATGCGGCAACCATTGTGCACACAGCTTTCTGAAATCCAATACTTCAGTCAATACAATGCTTAAACTGCCCAATGAGATGCCTAGGGCTTCAGATAAACCTCTTTCAATCACTCGACGACTTTCCAATACGATATCCTGTATTTATTCTACGATTTCTGGTGTTGTTGCTGTTTTTGGACGCCCTTAATGTAGATCGTCTACAAGGATAGTACGGCCACGTTTAAATTCAGCAACCCATCTTTCTACTGTACTAATTGAAGGCGAAGAGCCCTTACACCCTTTCAACATTCGTTCAAAAATTTCTTTTGCTTAAGCCTTTTAACAATAAAAATTCAATCACTGCACGATATTTTATTTTTTCTATTGTAAAAAAAATTCTATGATACGTCGATACTAAATGGCTGGTACAGAAAAAAATAAATTGAAATGAAACTTCACAAACGTTTACATGAAGAGTGTTCCAACATAAGAAATCAAATTTAAGCTAATAGCAGCAACGCTCGTTCTTGTCGAATCGAACAGTTATTTAACAACCTTATGTATATTATTTTCTATAGCACATTTTATTTGTTTGGTGGTCGTTTTATGAATAAAACGCGATTTAGTAGCTTAAGCTGTTTTATTAGCTACTAGCCTTAACAGTTTCGCTTCATAATTAAAAGAAGCATCCTCGGAAGTTAGTATAGATGTTTTTTTTTGTTATTGTACTGAAGGCAGGTATTCTTTTTGTGGACGTATGACACTGAATTAATAAAGCGAATTGGAATGTATTTTGAATTTTTAAGTTTCGTTTTAGGTCTTCTATGGTATCTTTGCTCTTTTTTGTTATATATCAGATTGTATTTTTATTAGTTTATTCGGGTAGTTATTTTCTAAAAAGGATTTTTCGATTTTTTAAATATTTTATACTTTGAAGTTTTCGTCTAATTACTTAAGGGACTTTGTGATTGTTTGTAAGGATGTTTCTCATTTGTGATATTGGGTGGTTTGAGTCGAAATGTATATATCTCCAACTGTGTGTTGGTTTTTGGTACCAGTTTGTTGTAATTTTATCATCGTCTTCGTGTATTAATAATGTGTGTAGGAGAAATAACCTCAATACATTACTGATTTGCTGCAATAAGTGATAAAAAACTCGAGTTTATCTCTGCTAAATCTATTCTAAATTTGTAAATATTTCAAATTCTACAAATATTTTGTCTATACCAGAAACTGATGCGTATGATCATGGTGCAAACACTTATCTGAGACTCGAATTGAAAGCATTTGGTACCTATAACCTATCAGAAAATATTGAGCTTAACATTACACTTGACTGAAATTTGAATTTCTACTTATCAATTTTGCATTTTTCACGCAAAAGTAATTGCATATCGTATCACTCATTGTGAAAACAATCGCCGAATATATAGTAACGGAAGCTCTTTAATGACTACAAATCCTGACATACAAATACATACTAGCTGCCAATCCAGGGTTGTCAAAGAAGAGAGAAAGAACATAATCAATAGTTCCAGTAATTCTGGAATTCAACAAATGTCATAACTTGCTGTATATTTTTGTTTATACCTCATATATATGATTTAGAAACTATAATTTAAAGAATACTGTTGTACCTTCAACTCCGTTCGAAATGTTTAGTGGGAAAATATCATTTTCAGATGTAATTTAAATGCACACCTGGGCCTGCCTAATGTCAGAACCATAAACATGTTTACCAGTTTTTAAATTTCTCACTAAAGAGGAATTAACAAATGTAGTAAAAATAAACCTTGAGCAGCGTGTATCGCTTACTTTATACTATAACGTTATTTGCAGTTATTGCTATGCCGATACCGATTAAAATTAAATAATGATCACGCTGCTGTAATAAATTGTGTTTTCGTGCTGAAACTGTATTAGCCAGTTCCGCAATGCATTTTACTAAGAAAACTTGTAATTTGTCCTGTCGAGAATACCAACGCCGCATCGTTGTGTAAAGCTCTCAAGAAAATACAAAAAATTATGAGGCTGTCATGTGAATCATGTGAGATAACATTAGAGTTAAGTCACTGGTCTATGGTTAAATCATAATTATACGCTAAAATCATTGACTATTCTGCCGTCCTTTTAATTTAAATTTTGTAAGTTATTTATTTTGTAATTACCGATAAAAATAGAAAAAAGATATTACATATTATGTGATTTAATGATAGACGAAAAAACAAACGTATAAACATGTTTTCAGATATGCTTTTAACAATGAACATAAAAGATTATTTCCAATGAGATTTATAAAATACATCAGGTGGTTACGTGCCAAGGACGATTGTGTTCGTCATGGCTAAATTTATACAAAATTTTTCTAAAAATTTAGTGAATTTCTGATTTTAATTACATACCAATATAGCTTATATAATTTGCGTTTTGTTGATAAAAAATGTATCGACTGTAAATCAATAAACAAAAGCTGATACTTTTCCATAACTGAGGACTGTCGAAATCGGTATTGTTTTGTTGTTATGTATTTTGGTATTCATCATTTGTTTATTAACTTAAAACACTTCATGAATACCTTGGTCTAATAATAACTTTAGGGAAATGGGTTTATAGAATCAAATTTAGTATCAACTTTTCAAACCATAGAAATATTTGAAATGCAATACAAGTTTTCAAATTAATTTTACATAAAAAACAGAGCAGATTAAAATGTCATAACATCAAACGAGTACATCAAGCAAGTCACATTTTTTGCCCAAAACGTAACAATTACAAAATTTTCAATTAAATTCGCTTCTTTTTTATGTACCGCAAAACTAACTGAAAATAATGCTATATTATAATCTTCCAGACATTTAACGAGGTAACATGCGTCATATAAGTGATTTTACAGTCGTAACAGCGCGATGATTTTCCATAGTTTTAGCGTGCCTAATAGCAAACTAATTACAAAGCTTTGTTAATTTCGCGATAGGATATTTGACAATAGAGACCACTTTAGCAAGTTCCGTTGTTTCTCAGAGTAGTTCGTTCAACTTCACTGAAAATTTAGTCTATGGATATAAATATCCGTAGTCAATTGGCATTACGCAACCTATTTTCATCCATTAAAACTAGCTACGTGAATTGATTTCAATCTGTTTCTTTTATGCGGTTGATTCCGTTCCAGCAAAAAGTGAATTTAGCAGAAATTTTTTATTTGCAACATGAGGTTATGCAACTAACAATACTGCAATGCTGCAAATAAATCTAATAGCATATCCACAGTTAGTTGTCGCAGTTAGAAAGTTGAGATTGGTTGAGATTTAGTCAGTTAAGGCATTTCAATGTAGATTTCTAGCTTTTGTCTCCTCCAAAACCATTACAACTGCTTTAATTGAAGTTAATAATAATCTAAGAACATGTAATTCAAATATTTATTTATTAGTCTTTACATTTTTTCAACTTATCGTGGTAAGAAATAATAGATCCGTTATTAGTAACTACATGTAAATTTTCTGCTGAACAATTAGGATTTATATGAGGATTGTGCAGTTCCGATATCTGGGTAGAAGATGCAGCAGCTGAATCACCTGAACTGTGTAATTTACCACTCCAATACTCGTTCCCAGGCAAAGCGTTACTATCCCAAGCATAGGTAACAAAAAGGAGCTTCCCGCTGTGTTCGCCTGTAAGTTTTACGTGTGGATCAACCTTTGAAAAATGAATATTGATTCCTCCTTTGGGATGGTTCACAATTGCCACTTTTTGACCATCTTTGTATTTGCCACAATCTGGACATTTGAAGTATCCAAAACGAATGTCGCTCACTGCATGTAAATATTCACCTAAACATCTAAAATGAACGGAGAATTAGCAATAAAATTCACACTACATATTTCCCAAAAAAGCTTACTCTAGTCTGTCTGCGAAAGTATCAAGGAAAACTCTTT
Organism: Helochares maculicollis; assembly: GCA_033557835.1. Taxonomy (NCBI): domain Eukaryota; kingdom Metazoa; phylum Arthropoda; class Insecta; order Coleoptera; family Hydrophilidae; genus Helochares; species Helochares maculicollis. The sequence goes on from JAWQRO010000220.1 coordinate 27,734, forward strand.
CTTGATGCCGGGATATCATCCATATCCCGAGCCCAATACCAACTACGTGTACGAAAGCGAACTTTCCTTTATCTTTAGCTCTTTGATTGGCTTCTACCAAAGCTGTATCAAAACTGTAAGCAAGCCTTTTCCTATAAACAGCATTATCAAAAAGCAGCACTTTATTTATTTTAACATAGTCACTACTACGTGAGCGAAGCAGCCCGCTTGTTTCCGTAATACCATAAAAATCAGCCATCAATCCAGAAATAGTGTTCATATTTCTGTGTGAAAATACAATATCTGCATGTTCCATAACCCCAGGCTTTACTAACCTTGGTCCAATCAGGCCTATTATAATACCGTTGGCTTCTATTTTATTACGATCTTCTTCTGCAACACCATCATTTTTTCTGTTGCCGTTATTGACAAAATACGTGTATGAGCTAACTGATAGGAAGGCAGAAAGTTTCATTTCATCATAACTCAAGCAATTCTCCAAAATTAAAGGGGATTCCTCAGATGCGGTTCCAATAGATTCCCATTTTCCACTACCTTGCATGCCATTGACTAGGATGTAATAATCACATTTTTTCATAAAAGTTGCAGCTCGTTTCTGAAGAAGTCTTTGGATTAGCCTCAAGACCGTGAAGTTTTTGTAGAAATTCTTCTCGATTGACGTGCCTGATTGCTGCTTTTGGATTAAAAAGTTTGCACAAAGTGCCAAGATATCTTCATGGATTAACGGATAGGTGGAATTGATGTTTTCTTCGAGGACGTCTTTTGCAATCGACTGCTTCAAAACTTTACATCTTCCAGTATCGATGGGAAACGCCAGAGGAAAGTTGTTGCTCTTATCGATTATATCTTCAAGGGACACATTTCTGCGTTCAATTTTCTCAAGAACGGGCAAATCTTTCAGTAATAAATCAATAGCTTCTTTGGTGAATAATTTGCGAGTAGCTCGCTGTGTTGCCATTCCACTGATGAGAGCCAATGCTTAGTATTTTTAAATCTGAAACAAACAAGTTACGTTAAGTATTGATCTTTGGAATACACTAGAAACAGCAATTTTAGCAATTTATATTGTGACCTAGGTTTCAGGTTAAGCAGATGAACTTTGAATAAAGGCTTCAATATTACTTTTTAAAGTAATTAGGTTATGGCTAAAGCATTGGTATGAAATTCATCCGGATTAGACATATGAAGCAGACTGCTACTCAATTAAGTTATTTAAAAGACCAGTCAATTATTTATACACCATATTAATATAAAAACATAGAGCAAGAAGAACGAAGTTGCATTTGCAATATTTTCAAGGCACCAAGCTGCTTGCGTTGGTAAACTGAAAGTGCCTTCCCAGCGCCCATTCACAGGCATGCAGATATAATACTAATTATTTATATACATTTTATTGTTAAGCATACATTTAAAATGTTAATCTTACTCCTCCTAAAAAAGTTGACAGTTATCTTCAGGATGAATCCAGGATTTGACCTTATCCTCCACTCTCGAACCCGTCCAACTCCATAGGATGACCTTGACTAACTTGTGGGGAATTTCAGTCTGTAGGGAAAGGAGAGATAAACAAACAATGAATCATTTTCCTACATGGAAGTGAACGTAGCCGCTACGTATTAATTACCCATCCACATTTTGCTTCCCTTATAAGTTGGGGGCCCTTGCTCCACTCTTACACAAAAATGGTCTTCTGTTGGTTGGCCAGATTTTCATTAATAAACTGATGGTTTAGGCTGGGCTCAAAAAAGAGGAAGTTACATAAAAAATTAGAGGTAGTGACATAAATTAAACGAATATCATTCATTTTTCTGTCTAGTCTTCTTAAAAAATATCAAGAGGGTCACCATTTTTAAAACGGCTAGTTGTCTTGAACTCATCTTAATCCTACTCGGACGTGTCTCATCTCGTCCTTATTGCCTACAATATCCAATTTAGATGTAATTGTACTACAAAGACGACAGCAAGTATCTGAAACTTTCTATAGGTAAAGAATATCATTTAAAAAACGAAACGACCCTGGAATAATTTGGATATATGGAATTCTGTTGTGGGGAATACGATCATTCTATAACCCCTAGACACCGAATGGACGTCAATTTAAAACACAAAATAATAGTTTGCTTTAAATGTCATTATTTCTATGATTATACATAATCTTTAGATGTGAAAAGATTAGATGTTCGTCCAAACAAATCAATCCTCCATTAGTCAAACTTCTGTATGTTTATCAATTACGGCTAAAATATTTATTTATTGCATTGGTACAAATTGTAAATAAAAAAAGTATATAAGAATGTTGATCCTTGTTACGAGTGTTTAAGTTAGAAGGTATCTTGTAAAATCTTCTAAGACCACCACTAAACATGCAATATTTTTAAGGGATTAAAATTTTACTTCTAAGTAGTTTCCTCAAACTTTCAATTCTTTCAATAATTCTTGATAAGTGATAACACTTGCATTTCTCATGGCAACCCTAAGATTGTTAGCTGAGCATTTGGGGTTAATATGAGCATTGTGAAGTTCAGCTACTTGCGTTGAACACGCTGCTGCTGGATCACTAGTCGTGTCCAAACCGCCCGCCCAGTACTCATTCCCTGGCAGACTATTAGAATCCCATGCAAAAGACACAACTAATTCCTTCACTGAAAATTGTAAGCAGTGAGATTCACAAATCTAAAACTCCATTAATCAACTTACATTCATGTTCTCCTGTTAATTTGCAATGTGGATCTTCGTTTGAAAAGTGGATAGTTATTCCCATCTTGGGATGGCCATCGAGAGGCACTTTGGCTCCATTCAAATATTTGCCACAACGATTCGCCTGAAAATACCCAAAACGGACGTCACTGACATGAGTTAAGCTGCCACCTAGCGCCCTATAACAACAGGTTTAGTGTACTGAGCTTAAAGAAAATATCGAAAAATGTACTCTAGTCGTTCGATGAATGTTGTAAGAAACAATTCTTCTTGGTGAGGTGAAATTTTCCAAACTCCAAGTCCAATTCCCACCATATGTATAAAAGCAAATTTATTTGTGTCATTGCCCCGTTGATTCGCTTCAATTAACATAGTATCAAAACTGTACGCAAGTCTTTTCTTATACACTTTATTGTCGAAATAAACACCTGGTTTTATTTGTATAGAATCGGAAAAATTTAAACGAATAAGACCAATTTGCGACACGCCATAAAAATCGGCCATTAATTTCGATATAGAAGTGTCCCATTTAGAAAACAATATATCAGAATTCTCCATAACGCCCGATTTTGGCAATCGAGGCCCTATTAAACCAACAATAACACCCTCGTCCTGAACTAAATTGCGATTTTCTTCAGGAATTCCTCTGTTCTTCCTGTTGCCAGTGTTGACAAAGTGCGTCCTGGAGCTAACTGATAAAAATGCCGACAATTTCATTTCGTCAAAACTTAAGCAATTAGATAAAATCAGCGGAAATTCTTCAGCAACTGTACCAACTTTTTCCCAATTACCTCTTCCTCTCAAATTGTTTGCAAGCACATGAAATCCCAGAAAAACTACAGCCCTCTTTTGGAGGAGTTTTTGAATCAATTGCAGAACTGTTAATTCTTTATAGTAGTTCTTTTCGATGACACTGCCGGATTTCCGCTTTTCGAGGATAAATCTGGCGCAGAGTGCGATAATGTCTTCGTGAATTATGGGGTGCGTGGAATTTATGTTGTTTTCTAACTGTTCTACAGGAATGAATTCCTTAAGTACTTTGCATCTTGCTGTATTTATCGGAAACTTCACTTGAAATTTGTCGCTGTTGTCTATGATTTCTTGTAGAGTCACCTGCACTTCCTCGGTAGGAAGCAGATCTTGCATTAGCAAGCTGATGGTTGCCTCCGTATAGAAGTGATGACGTTGATTTTCTCTTGGGGCCATAGTTACGACCTAAGTAATTATACTGATATTATAGAGACTAGGTTAAATTTAAGATTTAAGTTTTGCAAGTAGTTAATATATTGGAAAACACGTGCCTTATTTAGTGATTCTTTAACTATTGTAAGCTCTGAATCTCTGTAACTGTTTAACCTGTCTAAGTCTTTACCATAATACTTTGAAGTATAAACTAGGCCAAAATAATACAACTTAACTAGAAATAATGAAAGCATTTCGTGATCAAAGTGATATAAAACGGAGTATAAATTTAAATCTCTTGGTTAACCTTAGCAAATCTAAAAAGACATAGACAAAAGCATAAATTGTAACGTTCAATTCAGAGGTTTCAAAATGACAACGATTCTTGATATTGCATCATATTACAAATAGTCCAAATATTATGCATTGCCATATAAGTGCTTCTAAAGAGGACTTTGATGCTTATCATGTCTAACTTAGATGAATATTTCAGTAGTTGGTAGGTTTCTTAGTTTTGCAATTTCAGTTCTACTGACAGTTTAAATAATAATAAAGCCAAAAAGAACAAGTGGAATCGAGCCATAACTTCGGGATCCCTCGGAATTGGAAACGTATAAAACTGTTTGCGCACGTTGAAACATAACTATTTTGTAGAATGTTAGGATACAATTGAAACCCCGACCGCATCAATTCATCCCGACATTCATCATATGGTTTTAAATAATTAATTGAAAATTCCAACTCCTAATGGGGTCTATTGAGGCACACTTTCAAAGCTACACTTGCTAAGCCGAGCTCCAGAGTAAATATATGTATTTATATAAGTTCCACTATTTTTCTTCTAATTTAGAAGGTACATTAGTTGAAATAATTTTAAGCCGTTCAGCGGCAATAATAATAAGCTGCTGTGTTCAAAATCTTTTAAAAAACAATATATATATTCTCGTCATAGCTTAATACATAAATAACAGAGGTATATAGTTATAAGTTCGTAAAATCTAAAATATTTTTAAGCAAATCAAATTTAGTACTGCTAAGCAGCATTTTCACACTTTTAATGCTTGCAAAAGATCTTGATACGTTATAACACTTCCATTTCTCATGGCAACACGAAGGTTATATGCTGAACATTTAGGGTTAATATGGGCATTGTGCAGCTCGACTATTTGCGTTGAACATGCTGCTGCTGGGTCACTGGAGGTGTGTAAACTTCCACCCCAATATTCGTTTCCTGGCATGCTATTCGAATCCCATGCAAAAGAAACTACTAATATTTTGGCTAAAAAATATAGCTATTAAAATAGGCAAATTATATCAGCATTAGAAAGCTTACAGTCGTGTTCTCCCGTTAATTTACACTGTGGATCTTCTTTCGAAAAGTGAACCGTTATTCCCATCTTGGGATGATGGTCAAGAGGCACTTTGTCACCATTATGAAATTTTCCACAGCTATTTAACTCGAAGTACCCAAATCGAACATCAGTTACATAACTTAAATTTCCACCTATTGCACTAAAACAGCAATAGATTCATAATACATACAAACATAAATCAAAAAGCCTTACAGAAGCCTTTCGAGAAATGTTGCCAGGAAAATCTCCTCCTGATGCGGGGATATCTTCCAGACTCCTAGTCCAATTCCTACTATATGTACTAGAGTGTCACTATTTTTCTCTTGACCTCTTTGATTAGCTTCAATCAACATAGTATCGAAACTGTAGGCAAGTCTTTTTATATAAACATCGTTATCGAAAAAACGTCCCGGTGATATCTGCACACAGTTGGAAAATGTGGATCGCATAAATCCATACTGTGACACCTGGTAAAAATCTGCCATTAGTTTTGGTATAGAAGATATATTCCATTTTGAAAACAATATGTCAGCATTTTCCATAACGCCTAACTTTGACATTCGAGGCCCAATCAACCCAACGATAACACCCTCCTGCTGAACTAAATCACGATTTTGTTCAGGAATTCCTTTATTTCGCCTGCTTCCAGTATTGACGAAGTGTGTCCAAGAACTAATGGATAAAAATGCCGACAACTTCATTTCATCGTAGCTCAGACAATTAGATAGAGTCAGTGGAGATTCTTCAGCAACTGTACCGACAGTTTCCCATTTGCCAGCGTCTTCCGACCCATCTAAAAGTTTGTAAACATCTTGCTTACCAACGAAAATAGCTGCCCTTTTTTCAAGAAATTTGCGAATTAGCTTCAAAACCGTAAAGTCTTTATAATACTTCTTTTCGATGTCACTTCCAGATTTTCGTTTTTCGAGAATAAACATGGCACAGAGTGCGATGATGTCTTCGTGGATTATGGGATAAGCGGAATTGATGTAGTTTTCCAGAGTCTCCAAAGGCACGGATTCTTTAAGAATTTTGCATCTTGCTGTATCAATTGGAAATTTCAATGGGAACTTTTCGCTATTGTCTAGGATTTCTTGTAAAGTCACTTTTACATCTTCAATCGGCTGCAGGTCTTGCTTTAATAAGCTGATGGTTTCAGCTGTGTAAAAATGGTGGCGTTTTTCTGTTGGCGGCATTGCGGAAATCTAAGTAAATATATTTAGATCTAAGAAGCGCATTTCACAATACTTTTTGTTTAAATGCATAATTTTCAACTGCTTAGTTTCTAAATATTTTACAATGTATTAAAAATTATTTATGAAATCCTGGAGAAAACTTTAGAGAAAGTGTTTTTCTATTGCAGGATTTGCAACTCAATTGATTCAACTATTGTCAATTTAACCACACAAAGACGAAACGCAGATTAAGTAAGGTATCTAGAGGAACGTATCGATTTGTAAAAATTTCTGTTTGCCGTTATTGTTCATAATTAGTGTTTGAATGCCCAAAATGCCATAATCGCTGCTTATCATTGAGGTGATACGAGATTATGTTACTATACATTTTGGGTGTGCTCATAAAACGAAATAATTACATCAATGATAAAACTATTTAGACAGTTAAAAAAAGTTTATTTGCCGCTTCATTAAATTGACGCTCTTTGTATAGAAGCACGCATTTTATTATAGGGATTTAAAAAGTGGCTAGGAAATATTTGTAGATATGCTCGAATTTTATTTTGCTTAAATAATATCGACTTTATAGTTTATTGTCTTAATTTAGCGTCACACTAAATAAACTATAAGGCTTTAAGTATGCGTTTTACTTGAATTCGGTTCCGTAGTTGTTATAAACCATGTGATAGCAAATATAGCGTATGTATAAACAGTGAACATTCATTTTTCAACACATGGTCATAATATCTCAAATTGTATAAACTGATTTATGATTATTTTTCTTACGTATTAAACAATGTCTCTTGCTGCACAGAGTGAAGGATAATTTAGGATGAAAGTTGTTGAAGGTGTTTAGTAATTCGTCTGGAAATAGAAACCAACAAAAAATTTCATTCCTGGACACACTATTAATACATGAAGACAATAATAAAATTATAACAAACTGGTACCAAAAACCAACACACAGCTGGAGATATATACATTTCGACTCAAACTACCCAATTTTACAAAAGAAGAACGTCCTAACAAACATAATCTTAAAATCCTTAAAGATAGCAGACAAAAAATTCAAAGAATTTATGAAAAAAAAATCAAAAAAACCTTTTTAGAAAATAACTACCCGTATAAACTAATAAAAAATACAGTCGCGTATATAACACAAAACAACAACGATACCACAGAAGAAAACCCAAAAAAACTCAAGAATCCAAAATATGTTGCAATTCCCTTTATTAATCCAGGATCATACATACATAAAAAGAAACTCGAAAAATTCAGCATAATACCTGCCTTCGGCACAACAACAAAAAATCCATCTATATTAACTAACACAAAAAACAAAATCAATAAGAAGGATATTAACAACGTAGTCTACAAAATTAATTGCAAGGAATGCAATAAAAACTATATTGGAACTAAGTCCCAACCACTCAAAAATAGAATAAATCAACATAAATCAGACACAAATATTAACCCGAACAGCACAGCTTTAGCAAAACACGCCAATGAAAAAACACATTCGTTCGACTACGAGAACACGAAAATTCTAGAAATTGAAAACGACACAAAGAAACGTCTTCTATTGGAAATTCTACACAGAAATCGAAGTCATACTTACTACGAAAAAACACAGAAGGCACTAAAGTAACCAAACCAACGAATTTGTTACCAATAAATAAAATGTTTGTTTACAAACAATTAAAATAAATTAAATAAAAACATCACTTCTGACGATGCTTCTTGTTAAAATGAAGCGAAACCGTAAAGAGTAAGAGTTAATTAAACATCTATAGCTACTAAATACATTTTATATATACATACATACATACATACATACATACATACATACATATATATATATATATATATATATATATATATATATATATATATATATATATATATATAATTGATTGATGTAAGGTTAATGATATATAGCTGGTTGATAAATGTGCGTAGTGACAACTTATACTCTACTAGGTCAAAAAATATTAAGCGTACTCCTCGTTTAAATGAATAAGCACAAAATTTTAACTCGACATATATGGTCATTTTTTGTTTATAGATGTTCCATAAAGTTTTTAAAGTAATTGTCAATGTGTAAGGTAATGATGTTCCTTCAAAAACAATTATATGCAAATAGTTTCAGCGTTGTTGTTCAATCCTTGAAAATGATACTCGAGTTAAACGTCAAAAAGTTCTAGTACCGAAGAAATGATTCATTTTGCACATAATATTGTTTTGGATAATACATTGTTGTATTGCCCAATATTAGAACATCACTACAAGTAATCACAAAGTGCTAAAGCTGGTCTATCGAGTACCGCAAGCCATTGTTTAGGATTTAGGATACTCCTTTCCCAGGAACCTAAAATACTATATAAGTTGTTCTGCTAAAGAGTACATTTTATGCAAAGTACTATCACCGGAAGTTAATCATACACAACCGCGTTACGTATTTCTACTTCATATAAGCAAAAGGATGCGATATAAGGAAGACGAAAAGTCATCCCGCAAACCAATCTCTATCTAGTGTGGTTACAGCTTTCTATATTATTGTAGTTTGATCATAAAGAAGTAACCTGTATAATTTTATTTTAGATGCCATTCAGATAAGTAATCAATGACGATATAAAAATTGCACAATATTTTTTAATGTTATAAAATACACTCAAAGCACCGAAAACATCGTATGAACGTTTTGTTCTTAAATTGCATAAAATAATTTTAGCGTTCCAAAACAAATAATCATTTCCACAGCGCCACAAAGGTTTGTTTACAAGAACAATATGTATAAAATTCAACTTACGGGTGTATCTATGAAGTGTCAGAGAGTTACTCCGATCGGCGCTAGTACGATTCACTTGCTAAACTGGACTGCGAGCAAAATATGCGCTTCTCTTTTAAATGAACTCTGGGGAATTTCACAATGTTTACCAAGAACATGTTTTAAATTTATCTATGCAACTGTGCCCCACACCTATTCATGCTCGATTAAGTGTTTTTATGTACGTAAAAATTCCATCTTAGTATGATTTTAAAATGTTCAACATTGAGTTAAAACCTCGAGTATTAAATTTTCCTAAAGACTATCTGAGAATAAAACAAGACAAGCAATTTTGTTATTTATATATTATATATTATATTATACAATGTATTTTATGTCCTAATTTACAATCATCACACAACTGTATATTTTTTTCTATATTCTAATATTGGAACGACTCCCTCTCGAGTGGCAACGTGCAGATTTTCCGCACATACTTTAGTGGGATTTACATGTGAATTATGTAATTCAGCGACTTGTGTTGAACACGCTGCAGCGGGATCCCCAGAACCGGTTAAACTTCCCAACCAAAATTCATTTCCAGGCAATGCATTCCCATCCCAAGCGTAAGTGGCTACTAGAAGTTTTCCAGAGTGCTCCTCGGACAATTTTAAATGTGGCTCCCTATTGGTCATATGGATCCTAACGCCGGCTTTTGGATGTCCGTCGATAGGAATTATATCACCATCCTTATAGGGCCCACACTTTTCTCCTAAGTAAGCAAAGTTAATATCGCTTACATGTGGTATAAACGAACCCAACGTCTCAATCCGCTTCACAAATGTCTCTTTGAAAACGTCCCCTTGGTGAGCGCTAATTTTCCAAACGCCCATGCCAATTCCAACCATGTGTATAAAAGCAGTAGTTCCTCTGTCCTTAGCCCTCTGGTTCGCTTCTATGAGGACCGTATCGAAAGTTAGCGCAAGTCTCTTGGCATATAGCACGTTATCAAAATATTTCAAAATCAAATCTTTATACCTAGGTTCTCCGATTTTTGCAATATCCCGATAGGGCACGATTGGCTCTTCGTAAAACTGCCGGAATAATTCCGCAACCGAATTGGTTTCAATCGTGCTTCCTACGGAAGAAATTACATCTTCGTACTCCATGACTCTTTCCTTCTCAAACCGAGGCCCGATCAACCCTACAATAATACCGTCCTTTTCCAAACGATCGCGATTCTTTTCTGGGATGGCCCTGTTTTGCCTATTGCCATCATTCAGGAAGTAGGTGTAAGAAGAAACGTATAGAAGCGCCGACAATTTTATTTCGTCGTAACTGATGCAGTTGTCCAAAGTAAGTGGAGACCGTTCATTCTTCGTGCCAATAGTCTCCCAAATTCCTCGGCCGGACTCTCCATCCACCAGGTAAGTGTCCATCCGCCCCATAAATACCACTGCTCTCTTAAACAAAAGCCTGTTAATCAATTCCAAAATACCCATATTTGCATAGAGCTTCCGCTCTATTTCTGTACCGAATTTCCTCTTCAACAAAATAAACCGGCCACATAACTCTAAGACATTCTCGTGAAGAATAGGATAAACGGAGTTTATATTTTTTTCCAAGAAGTCAGTGAATCCGGAAAGCTCCGTCTGGTGCAAATACTTACAACGGACGGTTTTTACAGGAAATTTAACTTTCATGTCGAAATCATCACTGCGCTTTAAAACTTCTGACAAAGGCACTGCACTCGCGATTTCAGACACGGGGTCTTTTAATAACAGTTCTACAGTCTCTGGGGTCCAAGGAGGGCTTTTTTGGGGCCAATCTGGGATTGCAAACATTTTAGAAGAGTTTCTTAGCGAAAGGTTGCTAAGCAAAGTACGGAGGATGTGGTACTTAGATTTGGTTTTTGTCGCGGTGAAAACTGTAGTAATCATGTGTTATCGTGAAAAGTTTCCATGCGCGAGTATACAGATCACGATTAGAAACAAGTTTTTTGATGAACGAGACATCCGATGAGACATCTAGATATTACTAATAGAAACCTGTAATTTAGCTTTGAAGGATGTAGTTGTTCGGGCATCGGCTACTAGGTGTCGCATTCACTTGGATCATTTTGTAGACTGTGCTCAATTCTTATATTGTATTATTTATAAAATATGAAGGATATAGAATTGCAGCTGGTGCATATTGCACCATATTAACCAATTTTGGCAAACAGTTAGCATGAAAAATATTTAAAACGCCCATATTGTTATAAATAATCATCTTGTAGTGACGGCGTTTTTCCTGTTGCTTAATGGAAGAGTGCTGTTGTCTAGATTGATACGTAGGTCAGTAAACTATGCTAGAAGTGGTTGATAATGTTAGATAATTTAATAGTAATAATCAAAACCCTCAATGAACATATGTCTCTATGTCATTGGATTTTCATGGTAAATCGAATCAATGTCATTTTTGTTATCACCCAAAAAATGCCTCTGGATTTTGACTTATGATGATAGCAGCAACATTTTCAATTCTTGTAAAACAATTGTTGACGCATATCAAAAAGAATATCTATGGCATTTACGTATAGGAGCTTTACTCATGGAACCACACACTGCTGTTGTTTAATCCAGAGTAGCGTCTCTAAGTGAGCCCTTCATAATGACATTAATGATGTGGATGCGGATTATTATTAATTTTTGTTCCTTAGTTTATGATATAGTTCAAAGGCTCATTGTAAACTAAACTGGCAAATTGTAGTTAGGTGAGTTTATTTTCAAGCAAGCAGTTGACTTACTTCTGCATTCACAATTTATTCTTCACTTTCGCAATGACATTAAATTAAGTGAATTTAAATAGTTAACGAAAGCTTCCCCAAAAAATCGAATTTGCTATTTTTATAGTCTCACTAATCTGGAGGTTTTTTGATGGGTATGGAAAAAAGTCTTTGTTTTGAAGATTTGAATTCGTATTCACAAATCACGGCTTCACTTAGAATAGTTCTTCATTATCTCAAACAGGTGTTAAAATTATGCCTGCTTTACTTATATTTTTTCCTGCTAATGCCAATATCCTTATGATGCTGAATAAATTTTAAAAAACGATTGGCTCATATGTAATTAGGGCCTAGTTCTAAAAATTTATTTACGGCATTGTATTTTCTTCAGTCAAATTAGGATTGAGCGTATAAACACCGATTTGTGTTTGTCGAATTGTCAGTTTTCGGTTTAACTGAAGGGACTACGAACTTTATTAATTTGATTATACTAAATACATTTTGTTGGAAATTAGCTTGTTAATAACTGCTCTTAGGAAACGATAATTATGTAAAATGTGTAATAATCTACTAATAGTCTACTTATTCAATATAATGAAGATGATCCAGCTAAGCTGGATATTCCAGAAATATAGGTATAGATAATGTAAAATTTAAACTTATATAAACTAGAAATTTGGGATTTTTTACATTCGCTGTTCATAGTTTAAATATAAGTGTTGTAAAAGGCTTTGCAAAGTCTGTTCGAGAGAATTTTAAAGCGTTTACGAAAATAAACACAATTAAATTCAAGTTTTTAAGTACGAATTCCACGATGTTTTCACTTCTAAGAAACAGTTTAGAAGATAAATAGAAAAAAGCCATTAGTACCGCCATGTTTCTCACTGCCTTTTGTGAATCTAAGCGCTAAAAACTAAAAAGATTCGAAAAATTATCCTAACAGATTATGAGTTGCTACTACTGAAGATCAAACGATATTTGACATCACAATCCTTTATTACATGCATTAAAGCATGCTGGTTTCCATCTAAGAGAGACCTAGAATAACACGAGTCCTTAGTAAAGCTAAGATTTCTTATATAAATAGATAGTTTTTATTGTTAAACATTGTGCTTGTATAATAAGCTCTTGTTTTAAGCAAACAATAAGAAAATGAGACTTTGTATTTCCATTATCCAGATAATTAAATATATTTTCCCTTCTCGTGATGAGCTTATTTTTCTAACAAACATGCTAGAACGAGATGTTATGGTATAGGGAAAAATTATAGGATTTTCCAGCAATATCAAGCTTATTGATCCATTATCAACAATTTATAACTCATTTACAAAAGAAAACGATAACAATTATAATAGTATATCTTTAGTTCTAATATATAAAAATCTTTGGTAGCGATCAGAGTGATCCTCAAGTAGCTCAGACAAGCTGGCGTTCCGGACACCTTGAATTCGCTGCTAATTCATACTATCAAAACGAGGGTAACGCGACATCGCAATAATTAAAATTTGATAAGACAAATGAATCACACAGAATTAATTTTTGATGAGATACTAGAGGATAAAAGCTTTAGGGTTGAAAATGAACTCTGAAATAATTTATTTCTATGCGGTTTAAAACGTAAACTGCTGCCTAAAATGACTCCCAAATTTCTGGCACTCTGAACAATAGGAAGGTTTTCTCTTCAATTTTAATATTAATTTTATTTTTTACTTCATTTCAATTTGCAGATTAATAAAAAGTATTACAGAGCACTTGCCAATATTGAGTTTTGAACTGTTTCTTTAAATCAACTACAAGTGACTGAAGGTCTGAATTAATTTGAGACACACCAATCTCAGCCTAATTCTCTTGAAAAGACATAAATTTGCGTGCACCACAATTTATTAGGTTCGTTGATAAGGCCGATGTATAAGACGTATAGAGCAGAGGTCTAAGCACAGAGCCTGCGGAACGCTAGAAGATACAATAGTCACTGAGTTCTCCCCCATACCTAGGTAATGTATTAGGGGGACCGGAAAGTAATGTCGTTTTCTTAAGTTAAATTAACACGACTACATTTTTAACAAGTTTTTATTTCTAATCAACATTATATTCACCTTCGTTATCAACAACATTTTGCCATCTAGTATACAAATTTTCAATGCCGGAGCGGTAAAAATCAATCGGTTTTTCTGTAAAATATGTTGAGATAGCATTTTGGACATCATCAAAATTTTCTAATTTTTTGCCACTAACACAATGTTGCAATGGTAATCCGAGGGTGCAATATCGGGCGAGTATGATGGGTGAGACAGTACTACCCACCCCAATTCGTTAATTTTGTCTAAGGTCCGTTTTGTACAGTGTTCATTGTCATGTTGCAGAATAACTCCTTTTCTGTTGACAATTGCCGGATACTTTTCAATCGAAGACCGGTTTATTCCTTCCAATTGTTCACAACAGACATCTGCTTTAACAGTTACTCCAGATTTTAACACTTCAAAGTGAACAACTCCGAGTGTATTCCACCAAACACACAGAAGTGCCCTTTTGGGGTGTAAACCCGGCTTTGCAGTAGTTCGTGGCAATTCATTTCGGCTGAGCCACTGCCTTTTGCGTCTCGGGTTGTCGTACAGGGCCCATTTTTCATCTCCAGTGATCAAGCGATCAAAAAACGGATCTGTATGATGCCGTTGGACCAATACGTTGCACATGATGGATAGATTATGGGGGACCTAAACACCAGCTCTGCTTATTTTTCCAATCTGCGGCAAATGTTCTTGAATGGTTGACCAAGGTTGGTTAAGGCTGTTTGAAAGTTCCTCAATTGTTTGACATGGATTTGTTTCCACTTTTGCCCTTAACACCTCGTTATCTAATGTTGTTGGTCTTCCTGATCGATGGAGAACCGAGAGATCAAAATTGCCTGATCTGAAGTTGGAGAACCATCTTTGGCATTTTCGAAAGTCCAATGCGCTTGGATAAACATCGCAAATGTTTTTAGTCGCAACAGTTGCGGTATTACCCTTGCGAAACTCAAAAAGCATACAATGCCGGATATGCTCTTCTGGTATTTGGCTGGTTATTTCACCCCAAATTGCAAAAAAAATCTAATACTTCATTATTCAGAAGCAAATATGATACAATAACATCAAAATCTCTTTGACTCGCCTTCCAAGTACGTAATGAGCTACTAAATGACAATCAAATATAGACATACGCAGAAACGACATTACTTTCTGGTCCCCCTAATAGAATAGAAAGCAAGAGTCGATGGCTTATTGTGTCGAAAGCTTTTGAGTAATCGAGCAAGACAAGTGCAGTGATAACACCATCATCAACTGTCCTCAATGTATCCTCAATAATATTAATTAGTACACACTAGTAGCCATATCAGAGACGAAATCCAGACTGACTAGCCGGCAGAATTGAAAATCTGTCCAAGTAATCTCTAAGTTGAAAAGAAATTAGCCTTTCAATATCCCTGGAAAAAGATGGCAAAATGCTGATAGGGCGCAAATCCATTGTTGGAAATAAGAATGCTCTCACGTAAATGCAACAACGATTAACTGCGCAAGTAAGCCGGCTCACATGTATTGAAGATAAACAAATAATGTTTTCGACATAGTTACTGGAATAAGTTTTTACAAAATAAAAACTTCAATCGATTTCACTTCTTATCTTTAATATCGCGAAGTGTACCACATCAAAAGAAGCCTGGGAGAAGCTGCAGTCGTTTCACGCGTCAAAAGGTCCAGTGCGAAAGATTGAGTTGCTTACAGATATCACGTCATTCAAGATTGACGAGAGTGATGATTTCAGGAGACGACTGGAGAAGTTCTCGAATGCAGTAGAACAACTTGCAGCTATGAAAATTGAAATACCAAGTGACATGCTCGTTGTATTAATACTGAAGGGCCTGCCGCCGACTTATAAGAATTTCAGATGCGCCATGAGGTCAAAGGATGATCTACCAACAATGGAGACACTCATCAGGAAAATTCTAGACGAAAGCAAAAGCCGCCGAGTATCCGAGCAAGCGCACGATAACAGCCCGCTCTATGCCGGAAATAGGCAAAATAGTAGCCAACGTCATAAGAACCCGAAGCAGAAAAAGATACATCCATGTTTTGTGTGCGGCAGCACTAAGCATTGGGCATCAAAGTGTCCAAAACGTAACAAAGACGCATCAAAAAGCGTCAGTACAAAGTATGAAAACTTGTACATAGAGGTTGCGACCGCAGAGGAAGTCAAAAATGTGTCGTCAACGCCGAGATGGTGCTTGGACAGAGGGTGCACGACGCACATCTGTAAAAACTAGGAAATCGTAAAGGATATCCAGCAGTGTACAGCAACGCTGAAGATGACCAACACCGCATCGTCACAAGCAAATGCGAAGAGCATGGCGTACCTAAAAGCGATGACAATAGAAGGTAATGTAGACGTCAAAATTAATGACACATTACTAGTCAAAGATCTCAGGACTAATTCCAGGAAGCTTTATTTAGGAGAGACGACGCAGTCATCAGGGACCTCGGGGGCAACGTAAAATTGATAGCTGATCGAATTGGTGATCTATACTATCTGAGAGTATCCGGTGAACAAGTCAACATGGCGACTGAGAAAACGCACACGTCGGAAGCAAACCTATGGCATGCCAGACTTGGGCACTTGCACATGGATGCTGTAGTAAACTTGTCAAATGCAGTAGCAATAGACATGAAGCCAGTGAAGAACGACGGGCAGTCGTGTGACATCTGTCAACGCGGAAAACAAATGGCGAAACCGTACACGCCGAGGACAGAGAGGAGCAGCAAATTGCTCGAGATAGTGCACACATACTTGTGCCAACCGTCTACAATAAGGTCAAAAGGTGGCAATGAGTACTTCGTAAGCTTCATCGATAACTATAGTGGATGGTGCGAGATATACTTTCTGAAGGGCAACGACATGGTATTTGAAGCATTCAAAACATACAAGAGTTTTGCGGAAATGCAAACAGGTATGAGAATAAAGTCACTGCAATCAGATAACGGTCGAGAGTATTGCAATAAGCAATTCGACGAATATTTGAGGCGCGAAGGCATAAAAACGCGACTCACAGCGCCATACACACCGCAACAGAACGGTGTAGCCGAGCGTATGAATAGAACTATCGTCGACATGGCCAGATGCATGATGATACAATCAGGATTCCCAGACACGTACTGGGTAGAGGCCGTAAATACAGCGAACTACCTGAGCAACCGATATCCGAGCAGAAGTCATGGAAGAATGACACCATACGAAATATGGCAAGGAAGTAAACCAGATTTGAAGAGGAAAACTATGAAACAGGAAGAGAAACATGGACTAAGCGAGTCCAAGCACAAGCACAGACATCATCACCAAAACTTGCGAGGGGAAGGCCCGCTAAACAGAAGTCTAGGAAACCCAGAAGATCAAAGAAACTCTATAGATACGTCAGCCTGTCGACCATAGCTTCAAGCCACGCATCAGGTCGTGAGAATCTGGAACTGGAAGTTATCGAACTAGAGGTTAACGACAAAGAGGTAGAGGACGATACATTCGACGTAGAAAATAATGAGAACCGAGGCGCAAATTGACCTCTCAAGACGTCGAGACAGCACTGGAGAAGCTGAAACATCAGTTCACTACACTGAAGATCCAGACGATGAAGATAACCAATTGAAAACTAATTTCATCGAAGAAATAGTCCACATCGCAGATGTGGAGCTGAAGAAGCCATGAAAGGCACCCACGCGCAAGAATGGAAGCGTGCCATCGCTGAAGATATACGCTCACACCTCCTACATGCAACTTGGGAACTCGTAAAGCGACCCGATCCAGTGAGTTATAGGATCCAAAGTATTACTTAAAAATAAGACAAATGTAGAAGGAGAAACCATGCGCAGGAAGGCACGTGTAGTGGCCAGGGGATTCACACAGAGACCTGGATTCGACGAAACATTCGCTCCTGTAGCTAGGCTGGACACTATAAGATTACTAGCGGCATTATCTGCAGGAATGGGAGCGAAAATACATCAAATGGATGTAACTACAGCGTATTTACACGGAAAAGAGGCACTGGAGTTTATTTTACGAACCGAGAAACGAGACTCATCAATACTTCCGAAGGCGATGAAGATGTTAGAGAACATCGAAAATGGTGACCAAGTGTGCCGATTGCGGAAGGCAATATATTGAAACAATCTGAGAAGAAATGGTACGAGCGACTTAAGGCAGCATTCCTAAAATTGAAGCTGGAACCTACTGTCTCAAAACTGTGCCTTTTCCAGTGCTGAGACCAAGGGAAAATTTTATTAGTCGCCATATATGTCGACGACATATTGGCCACGTCGAACGACGAAAGTTGGATCGCAGATTTGAAAACAGGACTGAGCAAAGAGTTCGAAATCAAGGAATTAGGAGAAGCCAAATACTGCCTGGGAATAGAAATTAAACAGGAGAATGGCAAGATCAGCTTAAGCCAAAGAAAATACGTCGACGACCTACTGAAAAATTCAGTATGGATAACTGCAACGCGCAGAACACACCGGCGAGCCCAACGACGAAGTTAAGGCCGGAAAACAACACAGAAAAGAAGACGAGAAATCCGCAGTGCCGGGAGCTAGTAGGATCAATGATGTACTTGTCCGTAGCGACGAGACCAGACATCGCGCACAGTGTAAGCGTGCTGGGTCAATTTAATGACCATCCAAATGAAGAGCACCAGGGAGCCGCAAAACGGGTATTCAGATTCCTAAAAGGAACGTCGAGATTGGGACTTGTATACAACAAGCTACTTAAAAAAATTACTGGTTACTCAGACGCCGATTGGGGAAATGATCTTATAAACTCAAAGTCATACACAGGGTATGTCTTTATGCTGGGTGGAGCAGCCATCAGCTGGAAATCTAGGAAGCAGAGGACAGTGGCACTATCAAGGGCAGAGGCCGAATATTACACACTCACGGAGGCCATGAAGGAGTCCATGTACTTGAGAGGGATCCTCTATTCCACAGCTATCGGAGGGACTGATCTACTGCGACAGCCAGGTCGCAATTAAAGTATCGACACCGACGAACTCCAGGACAGAACCAAACATGTCCGACTTAAGTTCAACTTCGTACAGGAAGCGGTCAGGTGTAAAACGATACAGCCGATACATATCCCGACTGAGAATATGATTACCGATATCCTAACCAAGGCAATGAAAAACAAAGAAAGACACGTCGATCTAACCCGAGCATTGGGGTTGAAAGAGATGGAGCTGTAAAGTATACGCGTTTGCATTCAGTATTCATTATCGACGATAAACAAATAATGTTTTCAACATAATTACTGTAATAAGTTTTTACAAAATATAAACTTCAATCGATTTCACTTCTCATCTTTTATATTTTTTATATCCACGAAACTTCCAAACTACTACACACACACACAAATATATATATACAAATATATATATATATTAACCCTAAGAGAGGGAAATATTATAAAAGAAATAAAATGACCTCTTCTAGGATTCAAAGTTTCACATAATAAAATATCTGCGATTATTACTTAGGTTAATGATCAATTTCGTATCAGGTTAAGCAATTGGAATTTAAGGTAAGTACGCATGCTTTTGTAAAATTTGTAGGAAGTTGAAGTCAAAATCACAGTGCGCTGTTAGTAACGTTGGTGTTAAACATTAATTAGATAAGCAAACTTTTGCAAAAATGCAGCTATTTATGATATAGTACGTTGAAGTATAAAATTTGGTATTACTAAATTTCTTATTAGTTCGTAGTGCATTCGCATGGCACCCAGGAAATATCAACCTGGGCCGCTACCTTGAAACAATTTCCGCTTTAATCATTACAAAACACTTTATAAATGTTGTAACTGCTCCGAGAATGATTTCAAAATACGATGCGAGTGATTCTGATAAGATAAATTCGAATTAAAAAATTGTAAAGGAGCCGCCGCTTATTACTCATTTTGTGCCAATTATATTTGGCATGTGTAAAGATAGACTTTCAAGATAACTATCTGTGCTCATGTTGAGCATTGAGTGAACTGCTTAAATTGCTGGGTATCGTTCTTAGAGCTTTACAATAGAAGTGGATTTTAAGAATACTTATGTCAATTGGGCTAAAGATGCGTAGATATGGCATATTGTTCGATTTTCTGTTTTGTCTAACTACTTGAAACAACGCTGCCAAGAAACTTTAAATCAAAGCTTCTACGCACCCAAGAGTTGAGCGCTTTGCTTTCGACTATCGGTTTTCTGAACGACGAATACTTCTAACAAATTGGCAGCAACTGCAACTGCAAAAAACTGAATATTTAAACTTGTGTCAAAGTTATAATTTTGTGCAATCATGTACTATATATA